>CM050166.1:341506997-341759497 GCA_027410445.1 Discoglossus pictus
CCATTAAAGCAGCAACAGCAGCAGCAGCAACAACAGCAGCAGCAGCAACAACAACAACAACAGCAGCCAGGTCCCAGGCTTCCACCTAGGCAGCCAACTGTGGCATCTCCGGCTGAGTCGGAGGATGAAAATCGCCAGCAGCCACGTCCACGAACAAAGATCTCTGTTGAAGCTCTTGGGATTTTGCAGAGCTTCATACAAGATGTTGGCCTCTACCCAGATGAAGAAGCAATCCAAACTCTCTCTGCTCAGCTTGACCTACCCAAGTTCACCATAATCAAGTTTTTCCAGAATCAGCGATATTATCTAAAACATCATGGAAAGCTGAAAGACAATTCTGGTTTAGAAGTGGATGTAGCAGACTATGATGAAGAGGAGTCGCCTAAGGACATTGAAGAGAGTGCCCAGGACAAAACTACTAATACACTGTTTTCAGTTAAACTTGAAGACGATTTAACTGGAGAAGGGAATACAGATATTACTGCTGACCTGAAAGACTTATCGTAAAGTATTATTTTTATTCAGATGTTCCACTGGTATTACTAATTACGATTCCATCCTATGTACTGTTAGTAACATTTTACTGTATATTGTTCGGCCAACAAATCTTGAGAGTACAAAAACTTGCACAAAAAAAGGAAATGATGCAGACTACATTAAATGTTTTACTCTGTCTATAAACTGTTCTTAGCTCCAGATGAAACATTGCGGATTGTTTGATATATGTAGATCACTGGATAAGCCACAATGTACTTGATGAGCATGATTCTAGTGCAGGCGAACCGAAATCTGGAGACTTTAACAAGCATACAACCCTTGAGTGGTTTTCGTTTTTCTGTTTTCTATATTTCCTGTTGTATTCCACACTTGATCTTCAAAAAGTCACGCTTCTATAAATATGAAGAGTATGTTACTCTTGCACAGTCGTAGGGTACAGAAGAACTCTATACTGTGGGATGCAGTTTAAAATGATAACATGCCAACAAATGCCTTGTGTTATATGGCACTGCCGTAATTTAGATTTCTTATGATTTCTTTTGGAAATAAACCGTCACTGTACTTTTTTCCATCTTCATTGTTATATAGATTATAAGAGGAAGAAAACTTGGAATGGATTAGCCCCATTTACTTATCTGTAGATTCTGCAGCATCATGTTGTAATTATTTTTTTTCAGGAATTTTTTGTTATATGTAATATTGCTTCTCTTTGTTAACATACTGATTCTGTTTTTTTTTTCTATTTATATATGTATTTTGATGGGCAGTAAAACAAAGTGTCTTAAAAGTTTTAAATAGAGAAAATGTGCTTTACAGAGTTGCCTATAAAAGTGCTCTATGTTATCCAAGCAATTCATACTATAAGCTTCACTCTTATTGTGGTATGCAATTTTTACTATCATGCAAACAAGCTTAGGTAAATAAAACTAATAGATCACCTTAGAAACTTATGCAATTAATGTGAAAAAAATAATTGATGTTTGCAATGTGTCTTCCTTTGGTTTACAATCAATTTTCAAGCTACATCTGTACAAAGTTTCTGTATAAAGGTGTATTTCTTTTTTATGAGTTTATTGCTATGAAAACACCAGTTATTTTGTTACAGCTGGCTGTTTTTATAAATGTATCACAATTTTCTTTATGCAAAGATGTTCTGACTAGGAGTGGTTATTGACTGTAACTACACAATTAAAATTGTTTGTATGGTATGATATAGCAAGACTTGTCTCTGTGTTATCCTCTAGGAAAGGGTCATCCTTGATGTGAATAAGGAACTTGCACTATTTTTTCCTTCTCCAAGCTTCATATTTTAGATCATTAGGCTAACAAATAGCCAGTATGTGGGAAAGGCCATTTGCATAAATAAAAGTAACAAACCGATAACGGACACGTTTGATGAAGCTTAACTTACAGTGTGATGGAACTTGCATATTTTTGCTTTACAGCACTTCAAGAGAGATGTGTTTTAGAAGAGGCAGAATGATGCGAGTTGCAGAGAACACGGAAGAAATAAACTGATTTAGACTTAAATTCACGTCTCTGATCTGGCCAATTTGTTAGTTTACTGTTGACTATAGACCACCTCTTGTAGAGCCTTTGGGCATTCCAGCTCCATTGCTGAATAGCCATGCCTTGTATGTGAGGTGTAATAAAGAATGATTTGTAGAAATGCACACAGTCACGTTTAATAGAGCCATTGTAGACTATTGATATAATAACATATTACTGATAGGTCCACTGTGGTCATATATTTAAAATATACTCTCCTAAATAACTGCACCTGAAAATAGGCAGAATGCTTTAAGAATATAAAAAAAATTAATATAGACACCTGATGTGTGACGGGACTTTGAAAACAGAGAAAGCTTCTATCTGCACAAAGAAAATATGGCATCTAAGAACTGCAGTGAAAATAACACCACCAGTCTGCTCCGAAAAGAAAATGGAACCCGGCTATAAAAAATAATTGCGCATACCAGTTAAAGTTAGTAAAATATTTTCCTGGGTGCCTTACAAAAAAACAAATAGACAATTTACAAAAATATATGACATTTTTAAATGAAAATTTTCCAAACTTTATTATGAATTTGAATAGTGCTTCTCTTAGAAAACAGTCTTATCACAAGGGACTAATTTGCAATATATTTTCCTCAGTCATAGCTGCATCTAGAAAAAAGTGATACTGAGGAGAATAGACCTATGACCATGGTGGGTCCTACCTGGAAGGCTCACTAGTTGAAGCCCCAAAAGTTGCTAGACAATCTATTACTAGATGGGAGGAAACAGAGGAGACCTATATATCAAAGGACCACTAATACCACGATAACACAATAGTATAGATGCCCTTATTAGGGAACCTCATGGCTGAATTCATTTTCTCATTTCTAGGTCTAACCAACTATTCAGGAGACTGCTTGATGACCGTTTTACCAGTTAAAATTGTAAACGTTGTGTTTATGTATTTGCTTTCTAAATTTATTTTGCCCATTTTTTAGTTTTGTTATACAAAAGACCATATAGAAAATATTTGACCACAATGACCCTTTATGATTCGAAGAAGAGACGTTGAAACTGCATCATATAGACTTTAGCCACTGTAAGCAACATAAACAACTTCCTTTTAAAATATTGGAAGAAATAGGGAGCACCTACCCATAGCATGCTGCACTTCTTAAAAATGTACTGTACATCTGCCATGAATCTAGGTTACTTTCTGGTGTGAGTGGGTGATGTGTGCGTGGGAGCAAGGATCGGAGCCATGACATTGGTATCTGCTAGGTCCATGCACACAGATGCAACCATTGGTTGAGTGCGCCATCAATTAAAAATAGAATTGTATGACTGGAGCTGGGTAGTGTTCACTTATAAAAGTGCTGCTATCAGGACTATAATGTTAAAATTACTGATACCCAAATAAAATAATATTTCTAACCCATTTGTGTGTCTTGAACAGTTTTGCTGAATGTGTTTCTACATTTTAAAAGTGCCCCAATGCACTCTCTTGATGATGCAATAATGGCAGATAAGTGCAGATTTTTTCCGCTCACCTCTTATTTTAACTACTTTTTCGTATGGAGCAAGACTGGCATTCATTTCTTGGTCCTCTTAAGAAATAAAGTTTTCTTTTAATACTATGTATTTTTATTTTCTTTGGTTCACTATTTACCTTAAAAGCAACCCTGTTAAAATTTACATCTTTTTAATGACCCTTTAAATCTCATATTTGGAAAAAAAATTGTGAAGACAGGCTACTTGAAATGCTTGGTAAACTCTAGAGTTCCTGGAAACACATAGATTTGGAGTTGCCCAAGTATTTCATTAGATTTTCACAATATGTAATCATGCATAAGTCAAAATATTTGAATTACTGGACCGTAAAAGGATTCCAAAATATGTTTCATAAATAACATTTGCAATCACCTCTATTTTTCTATGTGCCTCTGCCTGTCCAGCAGAGATAAAACAATGTCATGAAGTCAAAAGGCTATCGGGAAGAAACATGGTTGCAGTACTTGGCAGTATTGCCTACAATAGATATAGCAAATTTCTTCATGCCAGATAAATTATTATAGTCACTGTTTATATATAAGCCTAGACATTATGAACTTTAATAGAATTGTAACTTAGTGATGCACTGTTTATTTCATTGCAAGGTAAGATGCAAATGTTAATTTTAAACAAGTAAAATGGCTCATGTACTGTGATGGAAGACATTGATTCAATAATTGATTCAGAGATGCTGATTGTGATGAATCTCATTAGGAAAACAGTTTTCGAGTTTAGAGCAAGATTACTATGCAAACAGTATTAGTTTGTGCTAATATGTGCATTAATATTGTGTAATGATATCTGCCTGCTGTGTTAATACCATGCTGTGTGAGCTCTCCTATTCCTTAGTATGTGTGCAAACATTTCCTCATGTTTCGTACCATTTATTGTATAAACATATTTCATGCAAATTAGAAGTTTTATTAATATTTTGCTGTGATCCTGCCTTTTGCCTCATGTAACTCTGTTTTCCTCAATTCTTTGATGGGCCCCATAATAGGATTTTACCTAAACTACTATGCTTCAAA
Source organism: Discoglossus pictus (assembly GCA_027410445.1). Lineage (NCBI taxonomy): Eukaryota > Metazoa > Chordata > Amphibia > Anura > Alytidae > Discoglossus > Discoglossus pictus. The sequence goes on from CM050166.1 coordinate 341,511,572, forward strand.
GCAGAATGATAAAAAAAAAGAAATTAGGGTTCAATTAGTTGCAATACATATTTGACTATAGGTAGCACTGGAAAAATAACAATATATAGGATATTAAACACTGAACAAGTTAAAGGTATATGGAAGTTTCACTGATTATGAATGCATATAATAGAGGAGAATCAGTAATGTATGCAAAACATTTTCGCATGAAAAAATCCTAAAATAAACATTAATAAACGTACACTAAAGTTTGCAAAATGTCTTTAGTTTTCTGGCAGTTGATTTTGAGAAGGAATGGCCCTAGTTCAGGAGGAGGGGCACTTTTTCATGTGTGTGCATTTCATATGCCTTTATGAATCTGTTTCTCAAGAGTTTTGCTTTTAAAATATCTCTGGGACCCTCACCGAAAACTTAACTGACTGTCTAGAAGCACAAACCAATTATTTTAGGATTCTACCCATAAACCTGCCCGCAGGAAAGACAGACCATTATACTATCCACCTCCAGTCACCTCCGTGGTTAGAATTAAATACCACCACAAAGGTTATGCCCCCAATGTCTTTTCTCCATGAACCTTGGTAACTGGCAGCAAATGAGAACTGGTTGGTTGTTGTGGGAGGAACAAGTATGTGGATCCAATTTCCATTTAAAGCTGGTATAGAGTTTGCTTACGGTTTGTCTTTGCTTCTATTTTTCTAAATTGTTTGCTTATCCTAATTAGAAAAAATGCAAAACTGAGCCCTTTTATCTGGGCTGTAGCAAGAAAACTTTTGTCTCCTGGGCCCTTCTACCACAATACTGTACGCCATAGGTGGAATATGAAGTAATTTTCATAGTGTATCACATCCACTGCTACAAGTGAATGAGAGGGAAAATAGTTGTAACCCTACCTACCATATCCTTACTGTGAGGTGTGCTTGTAACCAATTAATAAAAAGTAGTATTTACCTATTTTTCTGTTTCATCAAATATCCCCATCTGCAGGGCAAATTAAAAAACCACACTAAAACAAAAACATACAGGAGCTCTTCATCGGAGGAGTCCCACCTGGTGTTTGGCAGAGTTTTACATCCAACAATTAGTATTTTCAATCAGACTGAGGAAGAAATAGTTTATTTTGGGCTAAAACTAAATACTTAGGGCCATATTCTATTAGTTACTTGCAATCCATTGAACTCATAAATTTGGCTTTGGGTGTTTTTTTTATGCATTCTATTGACTTAGGAATTCATTAGTGCCAATAAGTAATATTTGCAGAATATCTAGCAATATTAAGAGTGATTTTAAGTGTGAATAAATTTACAAATTGGGCAATAGAATAGGGCCCTGAGTTTGACTCTGCTCTCTCCATATTAAAGAGAGAGAACCTTCTAGAATGAATTGTAGACAACAAGCCAAGTAAAGTTGCCAGGAGCATTCTGAGATGTTAACAAGGAAGACATAAATATCTATATGGTCTTTGTCCATGGTAATGAATAAGAGGACATGAATCGGCTCAAGTTTTGTTGATGATTAGTGTGTCTGCTGTTATGTAGATTCCACCCATCTTCTCCAGAAATACAATAGAGCTGGAGTATTTAATGACATAAGAATGACTATGCTGAGCACATTAAACATATTAATTTGTCTACGTTAAAGAGTAATTGATGCATACTAGTACGTCCTAAACTCTTATTTATTAATGACCGATACAGTGCATTTAATACCATAAGTAAGGATGCCATATTTATTTCCATGAATCATATACTATTTGGGCCATACTCTATTTTCCCCCAACTGATATTTATGAATATTTTTTTAAATTGTTGAAGAAAATCAGTAATTTAGCAAGTCTTTATGTCTAGCGTAAGCCTCAAGAAGTCACCCAAAACCTGCTTTCATAGAGCTCCAGACCCACTCTTTTTAATTCCTACAACCCCAGTTTTTACTTCTTCTTACCCCTAGTATGTCTTATTTCAAGGATTAGTATGTATATTCAGTTTAATGATACAAAGAGATGGTGGAAGGGGGAAATTGCAGGATGGAGGAAAGAATGAAGTTGTGATAGACAATGACCAAAATGTAGAGGAGAGAGGAGGTAAAGAATATATAGGAGATAGAGAAAAATAAGCTAAATGACAGAGGCCCTCATTCAATTGCAGTTTGGCCAATTGAATACGGCTCTAAATAAGCACATAACATATATTTTTTAAAGACGTTTTTAGTTAGTAAACATCTATCCAAAAGCAAGGTTTTCACAAACTAAAAACTATTTTAAAAAAATATGCTATGTGCTAAAATAAAACCCTATTCAATTGGCCAAATTGCAATTGAATGACGGCCAGAGAATATACATGGGGAGAGCAGACCGAGAAGAGAAGGAGAGACCTCCCTCGCCCACTTCTTCTCTGCCTGTACTAGCAATAGATGAGGGCACAGAGAGGAGAGAGAAGGTGGTGGGAAGAGTACAGTATACAGAGAAAAAGATGCAAGACTGAAAGACATTCACATAGACTAAAATGAAAGCAATTTTATAAATAAGTCTTTTGTAATAATATGCTCAGTCTCATACTTATGCATACTCTCTAGACAGACAGTGCATTTTGGAAGGAAGGTTCTTTCATATAGAGGTCCTTTAAGTATACAACGTGAAGAATTAAGTTATATTAACTAAACTCTCAATTTCAAATACAAAATACACATAATTAGAAATACTAAATGTAAAATAGATTTTGTATGTGAAATTGAATATTTATGAAATTGATTAAACAACTCAACATAAATATTTAAAAACATGACAATGAAGGATATTAATAAAAAAATCTATAGACTTTCTTAGACAGAAACTCTATATATTAGTACATATTCTAGACACTTGCTTAATTGTATTCTGTTTGTATATAGTTTTTTTTATCATTTATATTTATGTAATTCATAACATGATTGGATAAGATTTTATTTTGTTATTGTTTTTGTTTATTCATATCAAAATGTATAAATCTAAATTGATAATTTTGATTTCTAATCTATATTTGTATTCTTACAAAAAATTAATAACGTAAAAAAAAGGATTGGGAGAGAGAAAAGAGGAAAGCGAGAGGAGAAAGGACTGAAAGGAAAAGTGGTTTAAGGACATTGCAGAGGGGAAAGCGAGAAGGGTATGAAAGAAATATGAACAAAGATTTCAGAGGACCCTGGGGCAGAGGAAAGAAGAGGACCTCCTCTTTTAAGCTCATGCCAGGCAATTTTTAGTTGTGCATTATTTAAGACACAAGAATGTTCTTAGGGTTATAAAAACACCCCTCCGCCAAGAAAAAAATGAGGAACATCTACATCTGGGGGTAAAACTTCTAGCACTTTGTTTAAAAAAAAATATATATACAAATTAATATTTCAGTTTTCTATTTTTACCAATTAAAAAAGTACATAATATGTTTGTATTTTATTTAATTACTTAATAAAATTGTTATTGGTCTACTTTTTTGCCAACAGACCAGAACTGGTAAATCTTTATGCAGTCAGCTTATTCAGTATTTATCTAGCAATTTATTTAGCACTAGTTAGGTAAGTTACACATTGAGTAAAGTTAAAGAATGAGCAATGTTTCCAACATTGCTACACAATTAGAGGAAATCAAAAGATAGAACATTTCATCAGTTATTTTCTATTATGAATAACAATACTAACTGGGTCAGACAAAGCATGTTTATTGTGTGATAAAGTGACACCAGAGGAGACTAATTGTACCCAAAGAATCAACATTGCTTGTTATTTACTGAAATTTGTTTTATCAGTATAATTCACTCTAAAATGAATAACATGAAAGAAGTCAGAGCAGTCACAATGGCAAACAAAGGCAAATTGTATCTAGATAGAAAACTGAAAATCAGAAATTGTCTTAACACAAAGAATATTTATTTAATTTATATAGTGTTTTTTATCCAAAGTGATTTGCAAAAGATCTGTGTGAACAATCATACAGGTAGATAAATTAAACTGTTAGCCGAAGGCAGAGGACAAAGTCTTAGAATTTGTGTGAATTGGCTGTTGAGATGTTGTTGAGATGATGCAATGGCCAGAGGCTGGATTGAGTTTGTGTCTGTGCCATTTAATATTATGTTAACTGTTAGCAAGTGCTGCTGTCTAAAAAAAAGTGTTAATTTCTGTGTCTAACCAGGGTCGGGATGGTGTGTTCTTGTATTCTCTATTATTTGAAAAGCCAAGTGGTCTGTCAGGACTTTATCTTTCCCCCAAAGGATGTAGCCACATGGCATCTGATGGATACCAGGGCACCTCACTATTTCCTCTCCCCATTGATCCTGTAAGCCCCCTCCTAATTCAATAACTCAGAGTTCCTTCCTCTCCATTAGAGAAAATGGACCTTGTAGGCCCTGTGCTGATTCGGGTCATTTAATTTCGCCCCATTTCTCTTTTGTCGCTCAGCCTCTACCCAGTGTTAATAGGAGAAGAGTTGATGCTAGCTCTTAGAGACTGCAAGACAGGAAGTTCAAACCACATTGGTGGCTTCTGGCTGATTGTTTCCACGCTGACCAATCACAGATAAACCAATGTAGGTGAATGGCCACTCGCTTTAGGCTGGGAATTCAAAGATATGTTTGGTGTTGTGTAAAAGATTGTATTTTTATTTTTCTGTTGTTCTTGCTCCTATCAATGTACATCTAATCCCCAGATAAGGTGAGTCTTTTAGGACAATTTGGGTGTAGTGTGATTCCACAGGAAAAGCTTTTTTCTTTGGATGTTCTTGTTAATCCCTGGTAAACTGTCCAGACTCTACCCTTCTTTGATTGGCAGCACAAGAAGGCTCTATCCCAGGGTGAGCGGGACCAGTGTCATCACACCAGGGACAGATAAATAATGATTGAGCAAGGGGGACCAAGAAGGAGAGTGGGGGAGTGAAAAAATTAGTGAGAGTAACAGAGCGAATTAGAGTAATTTTGAAGGAATGGCTTTCAGTGGAGTTGCAGAGATATAAACATAGAGAGTGGATGTTGAGACTGTGGAATGTTAGGTTCCAGGAGTTGCAGAGATTAATGGGCTGATGAGCATTGTTGTTGAGCTTTTGGGTCAAAGCATGCATTTAATAAGATTTGCAGAGAAAGTGAGGTGTAGATGTACATACTTTTGAGCTTCAGGACGAAATGTGATTTTAGGTGGAGTTGTCTAGGGGATTATGAGCATGCTATGGAGCTTTGTGGTCCAGACATTTCTCTTAGATGAGTTGCCAAGAGATAGGAGATTTGAGCATGCTGTTAAGCTAGTGAGAGAGAGAAGGAACAAATATAATCAATAATAAAATCTACTATTGTATTGGGGTGGACAAATGACCACTCTTGATAATTCAGTACAAATACACAAACTGTAGGACTGCTGATCATATTTCAATCTCTTAGACCTAGAATTAAAAGTCTCAACCACTGGTCTTCCTATACAGCCCTAACAGACATTGTGACTGATGTCCAAGTGAATTAAAGTCAGGTAGACTTCCCAAAGAGGACACAATAGCAGAACTGCATCATTATTCCTGAGCTATACAAGACCTGTATTATGCTATAATCTAAAGTTACAGTTCTTTATACATTTACAATTTTGATAATGTTATATTTCAGTGATAATTTTTTCTTCATCCACTCCTCACTAAAAAGTCTTCCTTATTCCATAGTTACCATCCTGTACCACAAAATAAAATATTTGAAATTGTGTAGCTAAATTAACTTGAGTTGCTTGCAATCACTAATTCATCCATGTGAATAACTAAACAATACTACTACAATAACTAAATACATACATACAGCCTTATTAAATTGCGATTTGGCCAATTGAATTGGGCTCTATATAAGCACAGAGCATATTTTATTTGCAGAAGTTTTTAGTTAGTGAACTTCTATCCAAAATCAAGGTCTTCACTAACTAAAAACTTCTGTACAAAAAATATGTTATGTGCTTAAATAGAGCCCTATTCAATTGGCCGAATCGCAATTTAGTAATGCTGTAAATGTGTAGGGTGCAAGGTTAATATGAATTATTATGTACCAGGGTGCTTGTGTTGTATCAGGGTATATGTTGAGGTTATATGTTATGGTGGGGTAAGTATTGGGTACACCCCCATATTATATTAAAGAACAATGCTTGCATTTCATGATGAAAGCAGTCTGCTTCTGGGCATTTTTCTTGAACTACAATGGTCCTTTAAGTATCGGTTGCATCACTTGGGAGCTTGAAATGACATAGTAAACCGAACTAACAACCAGAAAAAAAAATGGACTATCTTGGCTAAGAAACTGTTCTTTTCACTTTTGAGATTATAAGGTATATTAATATTTGCCCTTGAGGACATTCAAGTAGGAAGGCATTACATAGTCTCATAAATTATTGCCAGTTTAAATGAGGACATGAAAAAAGAAAATCTAAACATATATTGATGTGTTCACAGATTTGACAATGTTCAAAGAAATCCCATTGAGAGTTACTTCTGCATGGGCATATATAATACACAGAATCGGTAAGGAACAATATGAAACTAATAATAACTGTAGAAAATGCATTTGCACCATCATTTCTATTATTGGCACAATATAATATAATACTAAGGACTAAAATCAGACATACACAAGCATATGTCATCTGCTGCAAAACTAATTTGGTTTGGTTAGGAGTTGTGGGGAATCAAGTGAAGATGCAGATTTCTTGGAAACAGTTGCTATGTAAAACATTATAAAATAGAAATTACTGTCATTATTAATAATAGGTGAAGATTTTAATTTTGGTATGCTACAATCTGTGGTGTAAAATCTATTTTTATGTATTATTTCTTCTTATAGTCTCAAATGTTTGTGTTTAAACACTGTGAAATAACATTGAATAATAAAAGTAACATAATTATGTTGGTAAAAACGTGTGTATTGTGCTTTCATAGATCAAAATTTCATCTTTACATTATCCCTGGTTTAGAAATGTGACACTGAGCTGAGTGGAAATGAAGTACTGTACATTCCCTTAGTATTCGAACATGTAAAATTATATATCAAAAGGTGCTGTTTTTGTATCAGTTTTGAAGCTTCTCAAATAACATTAAAAACAATCTTTTGTGCAAAGCAGTTATCACCGTCCTTAGGTAATCATTTAGTCCATCCAGGGTGTAGTTGGTATCTGTATCTTTGTTACATAGTTACATTTTTAGTTACCTTTTACCTTTTTTTACCTTTTTAGATCGCCTCTGATCTACAATATGCAGATTAATTGATCCAGAGGAAGGCAAACAGAAAAAAACAAAGGTAATCTTGCCAATTGTCTCAAAAGAGGAAAAAATAAAATTATTTCCTGACCCCAGATACTGGCGATCTGACTCCTCGCTGTATCAATACTCCCTCTCTAATTATCCAGGATAACCCTGAATGCCCTTATTATGTAAAAATATATCTAATCCTTAAGTCACCTATCGAATCCTCTGTCACCTCCTTTGTTAGAGAATTCCACAGTTTAACCAGTACCTTTTCCAGCTCTAAAAGGTCATTTTTATGAAGTGGTGCCAAAAATTGTACTCCATATTCCAAATGAGGGTGTACTATGGACTTTTACTTGCTATTGCAGCTGCTGCTTGGCAATGCGCACGGCTACCTAGGTGGTTGTCCACAAACACTCCCAAGTCCCTTTCAATATATGAAACCCCTAGATTATGTTCCATTAAGATTATAAATTGCACAGCTATTTTTCCTTCCCAAATGCATAACCTTTCATTTATTCGTATTAAATCTTATCTGCCATTTAGTTTCCCATTTCTCTAATTTATGCGAATCCCTTTGGAGGGAAAGTACACCCTTTTCTGATTTAATTACCTTGCAAAACTAGGTATCATCAGCAAAAATTGAGACAATAATTTCTATTTCTAAGTCATTAATAAATATGTTAAAAATGAGAGGACCTAATACTGAACCCTGAGGAACCCCACTTACCACATTAGTCCAATCGGAGTATGTTCCATTTACAACAACTCTTTGCTTCCTGTCTTTTAGCCAGCTCTCAATCCATGAGCAGATATTTACTGCAATTCCTGTATGCCTTAGTTTGCGCAGTAGTCTTGTATGTGGCACTGTCTCAAAAGCCTTTGCAAAATCCAAAAAGACTACATCTACTGAGTTGCCTTGCTCCAAGTTCTTACTAACATCCTCATAGAAGCTAATTTGATTTGTTTGACAGGACCTATCCCACATAAATCCATATTGACTCTTACTAATCATATTCAAATAGACTGTCTTGTATATTATCCCTTATTAACTCTTCTAAAAGCTTTCCCACTACAGAAGTGAGGCCCACTGGTCTATAATTCCCCAGATTTGATCTTGCTTCCTTCTTCTTAAATGTAGGTATCATATCTGCATTTCTCCAGTCATCTGGTAGTGACCCTGTGTTGAGTGAATCTTGAAAAATTAGATATAATGGTTTGGCTACTACAGAACCCAGTTCCCTCAGTACCCTTGGATGTATTCCATCAGGACCTTGGTTTTTTTTAACATTTTTTTCAACCTTTTTTGGATTTCTTCCTGCATTAACTAATTATTTGGAGAAGGTAGTGTAGTCACATTATGTTGCAATATCCCAACCTCTGATACCACCCTTATATATACAGAAGAAAATAACTTATTTAACTCAGTTGCCTTTTCCTGGTCACCAATTATCAGATGCTCTATTTCACATTGTAATGTAAACAAAAACAATTAGAAGCTGGCCTCAGAGGAAGCCGATGTCACAAAACGCATGTGTCAGGTCAGGATCGACACACAGTCCCGCAACGAAGACGTCAGACGCCAGCGAGACACAGCATAGGGGATCTATCTAGCTGAAAAATACTTTTGGTAAGTAAAACTCTGTTATACCTGTCTACAGACGCAGTTTGTCTATTGCAATATTCAAATACAGTAAACTCCCCGTTATCCGGCACCCACAGGTACTCCCTATTGCCGGATAAGTGTAGTTGCCCGTTAATCCCCGAATTTAAGGATCTAAACAACCCTTAAACCCCCCAAATACCCTCAAAATGCATTTAAAAAGGCATTAGCACCTAAACTCTGCTATTTAGGCACAGGAAAAAACAAAAAGTTAGTATTTTTATTTTTGCAGTTTTGAACTGCCGAATCGTGCCAGATAGTGCCGGAGTTTTTTTAAATGGGGAATTGATGCTGGTGGCAGTTGCTTGAGAGTTCTGGTTAGTTGGGTGCCGCATATGACACTCCTTCCCCCTCACATGGCCAGAAGCAGATGGCTTACATCAAGAAATACAAGCATTGACCTCAAGAAGTGTAAAATCACTTGTCCCACACACTTCCACCAATGTATCATAAATGCCTCAAGGATTCAGCAGAAGCATCAAAATGTATTTATTTCTAATTTAAAATGTATTTTAATTGTAAAGAGGCTATTACGACCATAGACTTGAGAGGCCATGTGCACCTTCATTTTCTCCTTATAGGTTGTGCCTTTTGTGTTCAATCTCAGCACCTAGCAATTAAATTCCGATTAGAACATCATTCCTGAAGAGGCAGACACAATCAGATCCCTTTGGTTAGAATCCAAGAAGAGCGCTTGAACCTTTTCTTAGAGCAGCCAGCCTCAGACATACCGTTGCTTAGCATGTCAGAGTCAGACTCTTTTTGTTTTTATACTCTCTTTCTTTTCACACATATATCAAACACAACAAGACTTCTCCCACATAATTCCCTTCCTGTGAGAGGGGGTCTGAATTCTTAGTGTGACCTCTTCACCTGTCACTGTTTAGGTCACTTAATTTCAGGCCTGGGTTAAGTGATGGGTATCACTTAATAACAATTTTTTGATCACACATGGAAAGTCTGCTAAGGGGCCCAGATGTCTTTCTGGTTAATGTATTAACCCATCCCTGCCCCCAATGCCCACTCTTACCACACAAACATTCCAGGAGGCCATATACACATAAAAGATCCTACATATGTCCTAATTTATTTTCACAAATCATATTTTATTGTATATTATGGTTTTATTACTCCACAGATTTACGTAACGTTGCTCTCTTTCTGAGAGTCCTGGCAAATAAAGGCAGATAGTATTAGCACCATGTGAACAACTTCCAAGGAGAAACCCCCAAACAAACAAAATATTTAATAAAGTCAACTAGTCCAGCTATCACTGACATATTGGGTTTAGCATAGATCAATACCATGTTAGCTGTGAAAAAACAAGAATCTGGTTGAGTAGATATGATACATGTTACTGGCTAACTGGATAGGTTTACAAGAACCATTCCTTCAGGCTAGTTAACCATAGCCTAAAGAATGTTAACTTTAGGGTGATTACATGTTTTGCACCACCCTGAAAGTTTCCTGTGTAATCATATCAAGTTATCCAGTAAAAGGTATCATATCTACTCAACCAGTTTCTAATCTTATTCAACCTAACCTATGCTAGCCATGCCCCAGTTACCCATGAATTTGAACAAGAACAAGAACCTATCTAGGTCCTAATAGTTCATTCACACTAATTCTAGCATTTGCTTTTTGATATATTAGACAATGTGGATCTCTGTTCTATTGGTCCTATGGTCAAGGGGACCATGCCATTGAGCAACATTTACTACTATCAGTGGCATATAGTTCCTTAATATTATTATTATCTTTTAATTATAAAATACAGACAAAATAATAACGTTTTATTGAGAATAGAGCAATATTTGCAACCAAAGTAAAAAAAAAAAGCTTAAGATCCAAAACTAAACATTTTAGTACCAACATGATTTGTCTAATAGTGTGATAGATTTGTAATATTTGTGTAACTTTAAAATGCAACCATAAAATGTCACCCTGACTGTTAGCTGCAAATTTTTATGTTATTTTATGTAAAAAAACGAAACACAAACAGATGTTATCCCTTTAAATTAACCCAGTAAAAAGTTGCATGCACTGAATATCAGTAATATTTAGAAAATACCTGAATGGTACCAAACATGTGAAGTAATGCTATCTGGTTATTGTGTGTGTTTGCAGATGTGAGCAGTGAACGAATACTACAGTTTGGTCAGCAACGAAGCTGTACAATAATCAAAGCCTTTACAAAATGGCTTCAGAGTTGCCAAGCATACTGTACAGTTCAAGGGTCCCAATTACAGCACAGAACTATAAAATAACTCTCAAACAATGGAAAGCTTTGTAGAGAAAAATACATTTTAGTACATGATCTGAAGGATATTAGATGTTGTATTGTTTCTAGTTTATCTTCAGAAGGCTTCTGGCAGTGCAAACACTGGAAGCCGCATTCTGTACCGTGAGCTGGTGTCATGTTATCTCTGGGGAGCCAGATCCCACCCAGGATGGAGTGTTCAGTTGCATTCTGGAGGGGGCTACGAGACAGCTGACAGACCCAACTAATCACTGTTTACCAGATACAGCTGATGTTCTAAAACAAATGTGTCACAAACTTCAGGATTCAACAGTTTTAGTGCCGTTAGACATGCTCTGATCTTTTTGTTCTTATGTACTGTCAAATTCTAAGTTGCAGTGTTTAAAGAGAAAAGAAAGAATAAATGGGATGTATTGTCCTTATTACCTTTTAGAGACAAACAAGATTACACCTGCTGATAATATTACATCCTTTCCTAGCTACTGTGATAGCAGGAGCCTAATATTCTGACAACTAGTAGTTACAAACTTGTATGAAATGACACAAAAAAAAACAATATTCTTATTTAGACTTTCACAAGCATATACACAAAAAGATATTAACTTGTCTTTGGTGACCATGCCATTGTTGAATTGCACAAGGTGCAGAGGTGTCTATATGTAGGGGTGCTTCTAGATAAAATACATAACTGTATGCCCCTGTTTTGACTTCCATAATGCATTAAGGGGACACTTTAATCAATGGTTGTAAATAAACAAATAGTTTTTTTTGCTTAGCAAATTGCCTACTATTTCCAAGTCACATATATACATGTATAAAGTTATGGCCACATGGGCACCCATACATAAACATACAGATATATACTGTATACATTAATAATACAATTGTAAACAGTTAATACTTTAATTTAGCAGTCATATTAATAATCAAGCTTTGCAATAATCATCATCAACATTATTAATTAATTATACCTACATAGTGATGTCTAAATATATAAAATTACATATATTACATAATTATGCTCAATTTCAGTATATATATGTATGTATGTATGTATATGTATATATGTATATATATATATATATATATATATATATATATATATATTTAGTTCACCACAACAATCATTTAATATATGGTGGGCAAAAGAGCGATAGAAGCCCTCCACCATTCAGTAGTACAGTAAATAAATAGTACCTCTATGTTCACATTTGAATGTCTAAAATAAGTTAAAAAACCTGCTTCCAGATCAGAATTCCAAGAAAAACAGTTATTACACTGCATTCTGGGAAGCTGAGCAGGGACATGCAAATGTGCAACAAATGCCTCGCTCTGAAATCCATAAACCATTTTAAACACGGCTTCGTTTAAGCTTATGCCCGGTGCATTACACAGCCTTTATGCAAAGCCAAGGTTGGACTTGTACACATACAGCTGTTTCAAGCTAACTGGCAATCACCAGTGTGAGCGGGATCTCAGCAGTCATATTAATAATCAAGCTTTGCAATAATCATCATCGACATTATTAATTAATTATACCTACATAGTGATATATAAATATATAAAAATACATATATTAAATAGTTATGCTTTATGATCTCAATTTCAGTATATATATATACATATATATATATATATATATATATATATATATATATATTTAGTTCACCACAACAATCATTTAACATATGGTGGGCAAAAGATCGATAGAAACGCCCTCCACCGTACAATAGTACAGTAAATAAATAGTACATCTGTGTTCACATTTGAATGTCTAAAGTAGGTTAAAAAACCTTCTTCCAGTTTAGAATTCCAAGAAAACAGTTATTACACTGCATTCTGGGAAGCTGAGCAGGGACAAGCAAATGTTCCCACAAATGCCTCACTCTTCAATCCATAAACCATTTTAAACATGGCTTCCTTTAAGCTTCTGCCCGCTGCATTACACAGCTTTTTTTTGTTTCTTTTCTTTTTTGATCTTTCAGTGACAAAGGAAATATGCAAAATTGCAAACTTTGTTTATTTCAGTTTTAGGCGTTTTAAAAATTAGAGAAAAAAAACTGATATAATATTTCACATCCTTATGATCAAAATCAATAAGATATTTGTATTATTTTTCCATTGCAATTACAGAACCAATTCATACAAAATTATTGTATCACTAAAATAAACATACATTGTTTTTTAAACAAAACAAATTATCAATTTTAGACAAATATTAAAGCTTAAAACAGTTCCACAATTCAACATTCCAGTGTATGTTTGCTTGTTCACTAATTGTTCACTAATTTTCTTGAAGTCACAAAAATAATATACATACATTTAACTTAAAACTATGTTAAAGGCAACTTTTCTGGTTTCTGCATTCCCATAAAACTTCTTTCACAGCATTAACAATCTGCCAAACTTAGTTTTTTTGTGTTAAAGGAAAGTCAATCTTAAAACTATAACATATTACATATAAATGTATTTCTTTTAAAAAAAAGTAATATGTTTTAATAATGGTCTAATAATAATAATAATAATTTTTCTCCATAATTTTTGCACATATTGACAATTCAATATTAAAGGCATTACACTTTCATAATTTCTGCAACTAAATCTAGGACATTTAGCACTTACTAAACCTCTATTATACTGAAATTTATTAACTGGTAGACATTCATGAATTATCGCCCAAGCAAGATCTTTTTGGCTGTTTGTTAAATTTGTATTTATTACCAAATTCCATATTTCTTTAGAGATAGTTTTATTAAATAATACCACACTACATATTAGTTAATCTTTTTTTAAATAAGAATAAATTTTCTTTGCATCTTTAAAATCTTCTTTCTCTATTGTTTCAAGTTTAAACCGTCTAATCCATTTTTCCAATATAACATAAAAACTAGATGGGATAAAAGCATAAGATTTCATGTTTTTTTTTTAAAGGTAAAAGTAATATATTTAGTTCCTAAAAACAATTTTAAATTTGGGACTCTTTTGCCACCATTTTGTGGGTCTTTATACATGATTTTTTTTTCTTTTTTTTTTCATTTTTGAGTTCCAAAGGAACGTAAACATTTCTCTTGTAAATCTTTTAAGCCATATTTCGCTTGGGAAAAAAACAAGGGAGATATATAATAAAATCAGCAGCAAAACATTTTTAATTATTACTATCTTCCCATTTATTGTTAATTTTCTAAATTTCCAAAATTAAATCTTTTTTCTGATGGTATCTAAAAGTATCTTACAATCTTGCTCTCCTAATAATGCTGGATTAAAAGTAACCCCTAAAAAAAATGTATGATTACTTTGCACTTGGATTTTGCTAAAAATGTCATAAACCCAATTGCCAAAAGTGCAATTATTTAATTTAAAACCAGATACCCTATTAAAACTTTTAGCGATAAAAAAACAAATACCCTATTAAAACTTTCAGTGATAAAAATAACTTTATTTATGGAAGAGGGATCAGATGTTAAAATTACAATATCGTCCATATATGCCATAACTTTGATACACCTATTATTTCCCCCCGGTATTCGAATTCCTCTAATGAGTTTATCTTTTCTGAAGGTTTGTAATAAAGGTTCTAAAACAAAAATAAATAAAAAGGGAGATAGAGGACATCCTTGTCTTACACCAGAATTGATAAAAATAGATTCAGTCTTAAGACCATTAATTAAAACCTTACTTATTACCTTGCTATATAAAACTTTAATCATTCTAATAAAACTCTACAGAAAATTAATTTTATAAAACCCTTGAACATAAAATCATGGCTCACTCTATCAAATGCCTTCTCATAATCTAAATATAAAACCGCCGCACATTGTTCTCTATCTAATACATCATATAAAATATCTCTTAAAAGTACCAAATTGTCCAAAATATTTTGCCTGGGAACTGAACATGCTTGACCCTCATGTATTATTTTATCTATTACTAATCTTAGTCTATTTCCTAGGCACTTTTGCAAATATTTTATAGTTGACATTTAGTAGAGTTAATTTTCAGTATCTCCTTTTGTATATATTAGTTTAGTAAAACCCATTCTTTGACTTTTAGTAAGTTTCCCTTTAAAAAAACATTCTGTCATAATTTCAATTAAATCTTCTTTTATTACTCCCCAAAAAGTTCTATAAAATTCTATATTTAAACCATCTGTTCCTGGAGTATTGTTTAACTGAAATCCTTTAATTGCTCCTTCAATCTCCTCTTTTTTTTCCCCTAAGACTGCTCTATCTTCTAATTTAAAATCAATATTCCCTGAAAATTCTTCTAAAAGTTCTTCATTAATAATTTTAAGGTTGTAAAGCCCCATGAGCCCTTAATTAACCCTGTCACTCCAATAGGGGTCTATATAGACCCCTATAGGACACTAATTAACCCTTTTTTTTAATAACTTACCTTTTTTTTGGGTAACTTAGGTTTTTTAAATTTTGGGAAGTTAGGTTTTTTTCATTTTGGTAATGTAGGTTTTCTTTATTTTGGTAATGTCCTTTTTTATTTTGTGTAATGTCCTTTTTTATTTTCTGTAATTCTAGGTTTTATTGTTTTCTGTAATTAGTTGTGTTTTTTGTTTTTCTGTAATTAGTGGTGTCATGATCCTCCTGACCACCATTTTTGGGACTCATGTGATCTGGTGGTGTGGTCTGTTTAGTTATATTATATTATGTTATGTAATGATAATTACTGTATGTTATGTTATGTTATGCTAATTACTGTATGTTATGTTGCTTGCCTATGTTTAATTGATTTGTGATGTGTGATTCTGTATGCTGCATGTTTAGTTCATTAAGTATTAAATATTTTAGAATGTTGTGTTGTCAGGCTGTAACTGTCAGAGAGAGCAGTTATGCAGTTGAGAGATTCTGCTGTCTTGGTGAAGGGATATAAAGAACCGGGTGTATTTGCTGGGTAGGTTTGGCCATAACAGCTTTATTAAGCCCAACTGAAGAAAGCAGATCACCACAAGTAGGTAATAGGGATTATATTAGGGTGGTAGGTAAGTAGTGTAGGGTTTAACAGGGTAGAGATGGGAGTTAATAGTGTAGGGTAGGATAGGGTTTACTGGGTACATTTGGGGGTTGAATAGGCCCAGTTAAGGTTAAATAGGACTAGATAGGCTTACATAGAACTAGACGGGGGTTAAATAGGTCCAGATGGGGTTAAATGGGCAGAGTTAGGGCGAGATAGGCCCAGTTAGGATTAGATAGGCCCAGTTAGGGTTATTGAGTCCAGATAGGGTTATTGGATCCAGATAGGGCTATCGGGGTATAGTTAGGGTTAAGGGGTTAATGGGGTATAGTTAGGGTTAATAGTGTAGTGTTTAGACTCTGTGTCATGAGGGTCCTGGAGGACCCTCATGGCACTTACAGTGTTATTATAAGGGTTAATTAGTGCCCTATAGGGGTCTATATAGACCCCTATTATAGTGATAGGGTTAATTATGGGCTCATGGAGCTCTGTATGGAGCCCCATGAGTGACAAGGTTAATTAAGGGCTCATGGGGCTCTGTATAGAGCCCCATGAGTTATAGGGTCATTAGGGGCTCATGAGGCTCTGTATAGAGCCCCATGAGTGTTGGGATTAATTTTAGGTGCCTGTGGGGGTTACTTATAGTACCGCAGCAGCAGAGGTTGATATATTTTATAGCGTGGGTCCTTTAAGGAACCGCAAGGTAGGAAATTTTAAATTGTACATGCAGCAGGTGTCAGGATCGGGGACCCCCGCTGCAAGGGGTTCATGTGGGGACACTTTGGGGGTCCCGATGGGGACATCCAGCATAGAGGGGGGTTAATGTTAGGTGCCAAGGGTGTACCTACAGTATCCCCACCGCTGGGATTGGCTAATTGTATGCCGCGGGCCCTTTAAGGACCCACAGCAAGGAATTTGAACATTTTAAATGCAGCGGGGTCTCGATCAATGCCGTTCAGGGACCCCTGCTGTAAGGGGTTAATGTGGGGACACTTCGGGGGTCCCGATGGGGACCTCAAGCATAGAGGGGAGTTAATGTTAGGTGCCGCAGGGGTACTTACAGGTGCCGCGGCCTTGATTGCTAACGGTATGCCGCCGCTCATTTAAGGACCTGCGGCTGGGAATTTGAAAATTTTAAATACAGCGGGAGTCTTGATCGATGCCGATCAGCTAACCCCGCTGCAAGGATTTATGTGGGGACAGTTCGGGGGTCCCTATAGAGACCCCTGCAGCATGGGGATGTGTTGAGGGTGAAGGGGGAAGCAGTAGAACAGGGGATCGGGCTGCTGCGAGGCAGCACATAATGGCTTTCGTAGCGCTAGCTGGCACTTTTTTATGCTTGTTGGGATTTTAGCGGGGGACAAGGTTCACCCTATAGATTAATGTGTGCATGCTCTACATAGATCTCCTCGGAGCTATTTTCAGATGTTTTTTGGCAGTAAAGTCGCTAAGTCGGCTGTGAGGAACAGATTGAGGAATCGACCCTCACAAACAGCTCTACGAGGGCTATAGCAAGGGCCGAGGGAACTACAAGGTCTAATTTAATGAGGCTGTTTGTATCTATCCCCAAAGGAAAATCATCCTGGATTTCAAAATTCTCCAGTTCTTCTGTATCAAATCTATCTCCTCTTTGATTTTTTTCCCTTTATTCAGACTTTTCTCAATCTATGTCGTTACTGACGTTGTTGGCTCTTTAAAGATCTTTTCTATGTTTATATCTTCCAAGGAGGATTGTGTCTCCCCAGTTTGCTTCCCCTTATTTGCCGATTTCTTCTTAAATTTTTTCCCTGTTGACAATTTTTTTTGGGGTTGGATTTCTGTAACTGTTGATTTCACAGGGGCCATTCTTTGATCTTTATTTTTCACAGCATCTAGAAAAGACCTTTACATCTATGTTGGGCATGTGTCACTGAGATGTTTTTTATTTTGACAGTAGTAACATTGCTTTTCTGCCTTACAATCGTCCTCCACATGTCACAGTTCTCTACAGTTATTGCAAAAACTTTTTAACACACAGTTGGTTTGGTCGTGTCCGAAATCCGTGCATGCCCAGCAGTACAAAGGCATTCCTGAAAATCGCAAAAACCCTTTATGGCTTCTAATCAGGAAGATTTGTTTTAGATGGTACAAACCATACTCTTAGTACATATCTTCCATCAGATGACACTTATATAAGTGTTTTCCTGTCCACACATGATACTTGTTTTCAATGTTTTTAATGAATTCCACTTCTGCAAAACTCCCCCATTTCAAAATGTATCCTCTTGTGGAACATATGAGTTTTGCACCATTACTGTAACCTTCATGATATCATCTTTGTGCATAAATTGTATGGTACGGTCCTTCAACGCAGTATTGTCCTTTTTGTTCCAGTATCCAGTTTTAAATTGGTTGTGGTGATCCAAATATTTGAACACCAGCTCGTAAATACCTCTAATATAGAATTCCGGCATAAAGAACAGGCTTGACGGAGCTAGTCCACATTTCTGCAAAAGGGTGTTCACAACGAAATCCAATCCGTTTTACCTCAATATTTCGCAGGGATGCTAACTTTTACGGTCCAATGATACCGGTCTTCAGCATTAGCCATCTTGCTCATATTGCTCCAAACGGCTAAAAGCCCCCAAATCGATCGCCGCTATAGATGCTTCCACGTAGTCCCCCTAATAGCAGCAAAGGGCTTCAGACCCTCAATGAAGGGGGCCGATGCCGTAAGGCAGAAGGTCCTACGGGTCGCAGTACCTTCTGGCTAGATCTATGATATTCGCCAAAAAGGTTGAGAACCCCCCACACAGCTGTGTCAAGCTTACTGGCTATCTTCAGCGTGGAGCAGGATCTCAGCGTGTGTTGTGGACCTTATGAGTAGGTAGTTCACTGCAACAATCATTTAATATATGGTGGGCAAAAAAACGATAGAAAACCTGCTTTAGACATTCAAATGTGAACACAGATGTACTATTTATATATATATAAATAGTATATACACCTAGAAATAAACTACAATAAAAACAATCAAAATAAAACATATGTCTTATTAAAAAAAAGAGTGAAAAAGTAAATATTTTTTTGCAAGCCCACAACCCGGGATGGTTTTCCGGAGCAGTGAGCTTTGGGATGTAGTGTGATAAACCCTTTAGTAGTGAAGGGGCTAACCTCTCAACTCCTTTATGTACATTCCTATTTATTAGCTGCTGTCTGCTTTTGATAGTAGTTTGCAGGATTTAACTATTTCAGACTCTTATCAGCTAGTTATGCATATCATTTTGGACAGAGAACTATATGCAAGACAAAAGATGAACATTGGGTTCAAGGGTCACTGTACACGCAACAGCTCCCTCCCACACCATTTTGCCTTGTAGCATTGCTTTATTCACCTCTGTCTTGAAAGCATAAGAACATATTTCCCTTGTCTATTTTCATGTACCAAGTTAGAAATACCTGGTATTGCAGCTAATAATGGAGCTTTCTCAAAAGCTAAATGGGTTTCTCTCTTCTTTTATTTTATTCTATGTCTCAATCTAATCGCTATTATCTAAAGAAATATACAAAACGTAAACAGAATCACATGGGTGTTGGAGAGGGCTCGCTTTGATTGAAAATTTTGATAAAATGTAGTTTTATATATATGTATATATATATATATATATATATATATATATATATATATATATATAAAATTAGTTATGACAGCAGTGAAAAAGATTACCGGCCTGAAACACTGCTTTTAAATAAGTCCACTTTTAAAATTAATTGCCTAAAATACATCAAACAAAATTAACACAAAAGCACTGCATGTTATGAGCCTAATGGATTAATAGGGCACTACTGCAGAAAACTCCCATTTTAATCATCATTAGTTTCCATGCCATAAAATCCTAATGAAGAAAATCACAGTTTATTATTTAAAAAAATGCATACGCATGAATTTGGTGTTAATACTCTTAAATTTGAAACATCAATATTGTAAAAAGCTAAAAGTCTCCAAAATGATTGTTTAAAAGAAAGATAGTAAGCCATATTGAACTATGATTGTGATTACTTCATTTGCAGATAAACGTTTAGAATAATATTAGTTTTGAAATTCAATATCTACATTAACTCTACTTTCTCAATATGATTTGCATGATACTATTTCAAGACTTCATAGGGTTTTCTAGATGGAGAGTTTTATCCTTTTGGTCAATAAAACATATAATCAAATTTAGTTCTGGTACTTAAAATACCACAGTAGTCATTTTTTCTATACATTATTTTTATTGCCTAAACTTGTTAATAATAAAGATGTTTTTAGAAATCAATAAATAAATATTATATTTATATTTATATTTTGCACATTATACAGTTAATCTTTAATTTACTTTCTGTTTGTTATTTTCACTTGTAAGTGAGTTTTGGGGGTTCCCTGTTGGTCTAGTAGTTAGGATTCGGTGCTTTCACCTCTACAACCTAGGGGCCTCATTCTATTATTGGACGTAAATCGGCCGTAAGGCTGCGATTTCTTGTGGGGGTTCTGTTACCTCGCAATTCTATTATACGGCCCCGCAAGGATCTCCCCTTACGGCCGGCCGCATATCTTGTAACCGGCCGTAAGCTCCAAAATCTTTAAAGTCAAATATAAATTGAAGACTGCACTGTAAATCGTTGTAAATGCTAGGGATTATATTGGGGGACATGAGGATTAATAGTAACCCCCTCTCAAGCTTGCACATCAGCCCAAACCCGAGTTGACATTAACTCTTTATTTTCCGGCCGCAGCGTGGGTGGATCTGAGGTGCTCCAAGCACTCTGGACTTTTTACATGGATATTTGACATATATTAAAAAAAATTTTTTTTACGGATTTAAGTATAGGGGAATGTTGTGCTATTTTTGCTAACACCTAAAATCACTTTATAGTTTCCTCAGAGTGCATGATGGCTTTATTTGGGCTATATTTTGTGCTTAATTGGTGCTAGCGGGACCTTTTTCCTGCAAGTAAGCTGCGGCTCGGTTTTAGCCTTGCAGAGAGGGTTCACGGAGCAATTGAATTGCAAATAGGATTTTCTTGTGGCCGATTCTCTTGCGGCTGTTTTAGATCAAAGGCTTTTCTCCGGAGTGAGCGGCCGCAAGGGATAGCAAGGCGCCGGCCTGCCGGAATCCCCGGCCGGAGGGGAATAGAATAGCCGAATAGCTTGCGGCCGGTCCTTGCGGCCCCGCATCTCCTACGGCCGGTAATAGAATGAGGCCCTAGGTTTGATTCCAGTCAGGAACCAAGAGTTAACACCACCCTGAAGCCAAGCAGGGTTAGGCTTGATCAGTACTTGGATGGAAAATGACCTAGGAATACCAGGATCTGCATGCTGTGGCCTACTTTAGAAGGAACTGGCAACCAACTCGAGTATCTCTGCCATGCATACCAAGTGGATTAGCAATCCATGAGGTCATGGAGAGTCAAACTCAACTGAACGACACAAACACACAAGTGAGTTTGTGTAAATTAAGTAGCTTCTCTTTAATTCTGTTGAGAGCACTGGTAAATGTAACTCCCATCTCACCTTTGTGCAGACAGATACTTCCTATGTATTCAAATTCCCCTCCAACCTTAGGACGTTGATCTGCGGAAAACAGTAGATTCCACAGCAGAATAGATGCACATAAAAGACATTAAATTATATGCTGTATATTTTTCACATTCTAAAACATTTTAAAAATATGACCAAAGTGGTCCATGAAAAAAGACATAAAATATCATAATCATGATAATACTAAAGCTGCAAAGGTGTCGTTTTAACCAAAGGTTGCAACTTTCTGTAGGAGGGTGTAGTATACTACAAGCTGACTACATAATGCTTCCTAAGGTCTAAGGTAACAATGTCCTCACTATAATACTCTACACTGCTACATTAATACTATATGCAACCATTAGAAATGAAAGTGCTCATATATTAGAAATATGTATAAGAAAATAAGCTACAATAACTAATATCCGCAGTTTATAATAAAGCTACAGTATATTATCTTGGAAATGACACATATATACGTTACTAATATTTTTCTGAAACTGCAATATTTTTATGAGAAATATGAATGTGTCCCAGCACGCCAATAAAAAATTAAATGAGCAAAAACTGAGTTTCAGTGCAAATAATATATTAATTCAAATCAATCACAAAACAGATGGTTCAAACCATTTTAGACAATGTGCATGCTCTCTCAACACTATAAAACAAGAACAGCACTCAAATGAATGCATAGAAAATCATTTTCAAGAATAAAATATCATATAGTTTGGAAATAAAGCAAACGTGACAATCTTAACACAACAGTAGAAATATATTTATGAGACAGACCATATCCTTATAGTATACTCCTGTTAAATCAGTGAAGTTCATCAATAAAGAAAGAAAAGAAGGCAGTTTAATCAAGCACTCCCAGTTTCAAATGTCACTTTATAAAATAAAACTTAACGTTTAATACCTTTAATCATCTAAAACTGTATAGAAGGAAAAAGAAAAATAATCGGTACAACTTTTATTTGCTAAAAAAAGCTTTCCTACAAACACGGACAGATTTTAAGTCAGAGAAGATATTTATGGTGGAACTAGCAATAATGTTGGATCCTTGTTGGCTGAGGAGTATTGCTAGGAATATACTATAAACCCCCAAAGATAATTGAAAGTGCGGAATTGTAATTATGTTACAGATGAAAATACAGCAAAGGATGGTCAGGTTCTAATAAAGGGAGATTTTAAGTGCCCTGAAATTAACCGGGGAATGAGACCACCAAATCAGCAAATGGAAGTAGGTTCTTGAGTACACTTGGTGGGTGTTCCTCTGATCCCCGGACCACTCCTGTTCTGCACATTAGTATCCCCTTTCAAGCTTCTCCTATCTCTTCTAGCTTCGATTTCTTTTCTGCTGTCCACTCTTGTCTTTTTGACTGTTATCGAGGCCATTGTTTCCGCAGCTCAGCAGCTTCCAACCCGTGGTGCACATCAGTATCCAGGCCGATCCCCTCTCCCTTGAAGTGCCTTGCCACCTCTGCTGCCTGCTATCATCTCTGATGCTTCGCTCTTCTCTCTCTCTTCTCCCCTTTGTCTTTTTTCTCTCATCAATCCCTACTTTAACACAGCTCATCGACTGCATTCCCCTGGTACACATCTGCACCCAGCCTGATCACTTCTTCCTTGGTGTGCCCCACACTCCTTGGGCACACTTTCATCTTTGATGCCTGTGTCTCCTCTCTCCTGTCTCCCCTTTGTCTTTTTGGCCTTATGAAGCCTTAGGTTTCTGCAGCTCATCGGCTTTACTCCCTTGGAGCACATTGGCCTCCAGGTTAATCCCCTCTCCCTTGGCTTGCCCCACCTCTTTGGCAGCCTGGTGTAATCTCTGATGCATCGGTCTCCTCTCCACTGTCTCCCCTTTGTCATTTTGCCTCTCATCAAGCCATACGTTTCTGCAGCTCACCTGCTGCATGCCCCTGGTGCACATCAATATGTAAATATGTGCTCTGAAAGTTAAAATCAAACATTATAAACCAAAGGGCTATTTGGATAATTGCACTTATCACATATATAGTTCTCAGCAGCGCGGGCTTGCCAAAAAACTTTGGTATTGCAATGTTAAAACGGTGGTCTCGCGCTCACTGCACTGGTGGAGATGAGCGCCGTTGCCGCTCATCCCTACGACCTGCGGGACTACACATCAACAGAAATCTCAATTTCACAACTCACAATGCAAGACCCATAGCACTTTGAAAAAACACAGTGGAATAATTACGGCCCGTAACACTTTGCATAAAGGAATGCGGCAAAAAAAATACGAGGTCCAAAAAAATATGAAGTTAACGGCCGAAACGCGCACATACAAAAACAACAAAAACACATATAAAATAAAGAATAAAAAAAATCACACACAGCACGGGGGGACAGGCAGGACATCTGGGAGTTAGGTTGCACGAGAATAAAAACACAAAGTAGCCTAAGCGGAAAAAAAATGGCGAGTCCTGGGACAGTTAACAGCCGAACCGCGCTCATCCAAAAGAAAAAGAAAAACACAAAGAAAATAAAAATGAGGGGAGAGACTCGCAATGAGCGCCAAAGGTACTCAGAGGACCAAAAGCCTTACATTGTGTGGCAAACAGCATTACCTGCCTTACAATTTTATGACCCTCATTTTTTGACGGGCAATTCGCTAGTAATACTTATAATGGGTAGGTTACAAGCACTGTCTATTGTCTGGCCGATAGCCGGTTACATTGATGTCAGGGTCACCTGCTGTGTAGTCACTCCAAAAACATTTAACATTGCCAAGGTAAATAAAAAATTTAGTACAAGAACCTCTGTTCTTGAGTCCCCAATTATTTTGTATTGTTTACTTGAGTGCAGTGTAATTAACTGAAATATTTACAAAATGTTTGTGATTTATTTTATGTTCATAATCTTTAAAAGCTGCTTATTGATATAAATGGTGCAAGATCAATAGCAACATAGTGTAATCTCTACTACCGACAAGATAATTTTCCATAAACCAGAGAGTGGTAACCCTAAAATATATATTTAGATTATTGTGTGGGTTGTTCTGAGCAATAAACTAATTATATGGGTAAAGCAAACAGTGAAAAATATAATTTTATTTTCTATGCTTTGTTCAAAGTCCTAGAGTTTGATACTTTTATGACTAAGGACATATCTTTATTTTTAAGCCTATTATTTGCAGTTTTATTCTTGTTCTCAGACTGTACTTTTTTCCTGAGTCCTGAACAGGATGATGCTCAAAAGAGGACAACAGATGGAAGAAGTGTCATTTTAAAATCACATTTATATCCTCAATTATTCCCATTAAAACATTGGCTACCAGCCACTATGATAGAGAAACTGTTAAAAAATCAACTTGATAATTTAATTATATTTTAGATCAAGAGAGAAGAGTGGAAGAAATCTTGTGAGAAAAATTACCAATGAAAGTCAGGAAAAACTTCACATGTGTTAATTATGTAGCAAACTGGCAACATTGGCAGCTGCTTAAGTCATGTGTGCAAAATCATATTAGAGAAAATGTACATATATGTGGTGGTAGGAGCCAACTTGTGGAGCTGCTGGGAGAAGGAGGTGGTGGTGGCAGTGATGGAGGAAATGACCTTGGGTCTGTCCAATAGGAGGTCTCCTGTAGAGAGTCTATTTGTGGGGGCATTTCGGGCCAGTGGGGTCAAATGCCACTGATGTGTCTGAGGGATAGATGATCCACCTATCCCTATTAAAATCCAGGATGCTGACATCTCACTCTCATTGTTGTGCAGCATTTCTATGTGTTTGGTGTACATGTGGTGAACGTGTGTGGGTACATTGGTGTATCTGATATTCACCTGGCAAGGAGGCTGCATACAGTCTTGCCACCAAGCCAGGGACGGTCCCTATTTCCATCATCTCCTTCAGTAACCTCTTCCACTCGTTGTACAGAACAGTCATTTTGGGTCCACTACTTGGAGCTCTGGTTTCTCTGGCCTCCTCTTCCATCATCCTCCTTACCTTTGTCCATCTGTCTTCATAATGATGCATTACAGACCTCACATCCCTATCTGCAAAACCGACCTCAGTGACTGCAGCTGCTACCTCCTTCCAGGCTTGGGCCCGAGCTTAACTTCCCTCCCCCTGTAATAATATTGGCGCGTGCATAACTCTTGCCCGTAGTTATGGGCCCTGTGTTTGCCTCTAGCCTCTTGTCTTCCCGAACTGTGGAAGGGGATCTGGACCTCCCTGCACTGACCCTGAGGTCTGTCCCTCCCAACACTACCCTCCGCCCTGGGATCAGGCCCCTCTCCCTCTGACCCTGAACTAAGTGTGCTTATCTCTATGGGTGAATCCCTTCATCCCTCTACCTCACCTGCTGCCCTCCTGCCCAGAGCTACCACTCCTAGTTCTCCCTTCTCAACTCTCTCACTTCCTATATCTCCTTCCCTTCCCTTCCCTCCACTCTCTACCTCCATACCTCTCTTTTCCTCCTCTCGGCTACCTTCCTCCCTATGTCTCCTTCATTCACCTCCACTCCCTCCCTCCCTACTTCTCCTTCCCTCCCTTACATTCTCACCCTCCCTCTCTCTGCCTCTCCCTCCCATCCTTCCTCCCTCCTCTCTACTCGACAGGACCCCCTCTCTCGCCTCTCTCTCCTCCTCTCTTCCTCCTCTCCTCCCCACTTCTCCCCTCCACACTCCTCCTTCCATCACTAACAGACAAAAAATATAAGGATGAATAAAACAAAATGTATGTGTATATATTTTTGATGTAAAAAAATGTATGTTTTATGTGTATTTTTTATATGATAGAGTATGAGGTGGTGGTGTGTAGATGGTGTGGCCTAGCTAAAAGTGCATATATGTGTAGCATTATCTTATATGTATGTATTTTATGTGTTATTGGTATTTATGTGTATTATAAAATTAAGTGTAAATTAGTATTTCATTATCTATTACAATGCAAAAGAATATAAAATTGCACTCCAACCTGTCACCTCTCCTTTACTCTCGCTCTATCTCCAAAAACCTCCAACCCCTGGGACCTGCATGCTAATTTGAGGAAATCAACAACACAGTCAAAGCTGGGGAGGGAAGCTTTCAAATATATAATGTATCCCTGTCAATCACTGTTCCCTTTGCAGTTTTATTGCTTTTGGCTCCTATGGCTGTGGTGCAGCAAGACAATTTGTATTATTTACTTGATTAGCATAATCCATCCCCTTCATTGCTCCTAACGAGAGCATGTTTTTTGGATGCCAGGTTGGATCTGTAATATTGCAAGTGAAATGCTTGTAATGTAGGAAAAAAACTCCTGCAGTCGATTTTATGTATCAACGCAATTAGCATTGCTTGAATAGAATAGGGCTATTTATTTGTAGTGGGTGTTTATATGTAAAATATTAGCACTACTAGCAATACTCCTCGCTTTATTCACTAAACTCTAACCAAACAGTGAGCAAAACTAGATAACTTCACAATCAAAACGACAGCATAGTGCTTATTCAAGTTAATCTACAGGCAATGCATTATAATGGAGGGAGTATGATTACTTTTAACTTCATATGCCATTTTCCCTATGAGAATTAACATAAAATATGTAAACAGGTTTTACTTTATATTGAAACTAACAGGAAGTACACAGAGCATACATATGTCTGTAGATTTAAGTGGCAGACAGGTATAACTCAAATTTCACTATTGCCACAGATCATTTTATAATTTTAATCACTTTTTTCTGCTTTGTGAGCTTCGCTTAAAAAAAACACACAGTGATATGTAATCAAATACCCTCTTCCAGGTACAATAAAGAAAATAAAAAATTCAATGCCACGTTCCTTTAAGTGAGTTAAAAGCAAATTGAATTTCAATTGCTTGTCACTACCCAGAATCCTTAGCAGCAATAGAAAATCTCAGAAAATTTCTATGAAAAAAAACTGTTCTCCTTGCCTACTTGAGACATATAAGTGGACTCAGAATGGTATTTTTTCCCTAACTTCTTATTTAAATACACACCACCCGTCTAATTTATAATAAAACCAAAATACTTCTTTTAGAACAATTTCTCATCCACTTTATATAAAAAAACATGTTTATTCTCCTCGGTATTACAATCAAAGTAGTTAGCATGATGCTAAAATACATACAATATAAACAACTTTCCTTCTATTGAGATTAAAAACGATGATAGTTTATGGTAAAGTTTAGTTTTTATGTTGTTGATTGTTGTGATAATGAAGCCTCAGAGTGGGAAGTTTTGAATCCAGGTTATTCCCTCTTTTTTACGATTTACAGATAAACAAAACAAGCAGCTATAATGAAGACATGTTATCCAAGTTTAATAATTTTGTTAAATGTTTTTGTTTTATTTTTTTCTGCTCTCAATAGTCTTTTCTGAACTTGACTAGAAAATCTTGTTCAGATATTTTAAGTTCTGCCTCCACCTACTACTCCAATCTATTATAACATGGAGAGAATAGCATAAATATATGCCTTGATGGCGGCTGTAATAAAATTTAGATAAGCGGCCACATGAAATCTTGTATAGAGAAGGATAGAGAATTGTATAAAAGAAGTCAGAGACCAGGAAAATGGTTTATTTGACGTGTCAAGGCCCACACAGAATACAAAACAGCATAATCAATGAAAAGGTGACAACAGATATTTAGGTATATTAGTGAAAAGAGAAAAACTGATGGGGGAATAGTTAAACTTAAGAAAGTAGATTCATAGCAAGCTGCTTGCATGTATTGCAAGAATTGCAACTAAGCATCAGGAAAATCAAGCAGGATTCTTGAATGTATTGGTAGAGGAATTAGCATCAGAAAGAGAGAGGTACTAATCCCTAGTCAGACCTCACCTATAATATCCAGTTCTCTTCAATAACCTTGTGACCTTTCCCGATACCATCTGGAGGTGGGTTTTACCAGCTAATGACGGTAAGACGCCCCATTGGAGGGAACTATATTCATGGTTGGTTCCACGACCCACCCAGGACTTGATTTTGGAATTCTACAAGTTGCACTGAGCATGAGAGATTACCTTGCTAAATTCACAGATTTTCTGGCCAACTGTCCCTTCTTTGACACAGGAGTTCATGTATAGTATTTATTTTAGTTTTGCCAGACTGCAGCCCCTCTTATCACTCTTTAGGTTCCTTCTCATGCAGTTCTGGCTGCATTTCTTCCCTCATCTTTTTTTGTTTCAGCATCCAGTGTCCCGGAGAACAAGACTAGGGACCTCCTCATTAACCTGTTCCTGGCATTAGTTAAGCTAGCTATTTATAAGCCCAGGAAGCAGTGTCTGACGGGGTAGTTCTATTGTCATGTGAGGCCATGTTCTGGGCAGTAGTGCAATCCCATAATCAGGCAGATTACATCCTGGCTTTGTCCATTGGGAGGATGTCTGAGTTTACCTCCCAGGTGGCTGTAGATGGAGTACTCTTAAGGTATCCCCACTCCAGGACTCATTTGTACTTCACCTCTTCGTTTAGTTTTTAGTTTATTTTACATTTTTTTACACCATGGTTTGACCATGTTTCCCTGCCGACTGGCAGGTTAGGGTTAAGCTCTTTAAAAGACGGTCATGTCACGTATGCTTAATACACTTTGTCCAGTTCTGAAGACCATATCTTCAAAAGGACAATGACAAAATAGAAACGATTAAAAGAAGAACAACTAAAACAATGAATGGTTTAAAGGACAAAACTTATAACGAAAGACCTCATGACCTGAATATATATAGCTTGGAGAATAGAATAGAGAATGGTGATATTATAGAACCCTTCAAATATATTAAAGGATTTAATAAAATTCAAGAAAGAAGTGTCTTTGAGAAAAAGAGGAATGCAAGAACAAGAGGCTCTAAGTTGAAATTTCAAGGTTGACGATTTAGAGGTAGGGTGAGAAAGTGCTACTTTACAGAACGATAAGTGGAACAACCTTCTTGTTGAGTCAAGCACAGTTATAAATATATGTTCTATTTTAATTATTCTACTTTATCTAAGTTGTTTGCAAGAATATAGTGGACTATTTATATTGGGCAATACATTTTGATAAATGGGAGGGAATTACTTTAATTTTCTAACATTTTTTGCTTATGTAATTTTTTAAAATGTTATTAGTTTAATGATGACTTTTTCTACAATATCAAGGTTTTGTATATTTGGAACATATTTTATTAAACTTCATAATGTAATTATTATTTTGACATCTTTTTCTCATATCTCTGGTTTATCACGGTAACAAAAATAAATATGACCATGTAATTTGTTATGCTTGAATATTAAATAAAAGTTTAATATGAAATGTAAGCATGCCTGGTATAAGCATAAGGTTATCCTGAGACATTAAGCCAATCTTTCAGGTAGATAAAATGGGCAAACTAGCCTTTTTGTTTATTATCTGTCTGTCTATGTTTCTACCCTTTAGTCAATTGTTATGTATCCATTCTCCCTCAATAAACAAGCATTTTACATGTTTTAGCCACAATACAATAAACCTATTCAGATTAACCATCTTATTCATTCGTGTTTCTTGTTAAATTCTAAAACAAATTCTACTTTTTATTTTTCATGGTTGTTATACAGTATATGACATACATTTGTAGCTATGTTTACATAGTATTCAGTTGAAAAATGTACAAAAGATCATTTTACTTTTCATAACATCCCACACAGCATCACACTGGGGAATCATTACTAAGCCGCACACATCTTTATCTAGGTTTGTACACAAGTAACACTCATAAATAGGCAGATTTAAATTTTCATAGTTTTCTATTAAGAGGTATGAAATAAAACAACAGCTACAAGGTAATTTCCAAATAATAGAGTCATGTACCAATATTAATAATAGCATCATTAAAATGACTTTTTTATCAAGTGGGTCTATATTTTTATGCTGAAGACAATCACAGCCTGAAGGAAAAATATACCTCTGAGTATTGTGGTATGGAAACCAAAACTGGTTTTAGAGCCACATAAAGTCAATTTGTGGCTTACAATAAATAAAGCAAATCCTGAAGCTACAGCTTTTGTATTAACTCCTTTATGGCAAGACAGGTAAGCTTTATATGGAGTACAGCATTTAATCTGTTTCTCAGACTTACTATTCTCAGTATACAGGCTTGTGATTTCTCATTCAAAAATATAAATAGAACTTCTCACCAAAATAATCTTGTAGGTGGTGAATGAAATTTGGAAAATGACAGAGGGAACAAGTAGCTATATAGCTGATATATATGGTATATGGTAAATATGAACAATACAGTATATTGTTTAGCTTTTATTGTAGTGTTGCATTGCCTATAATCCTAAACTTATCAGGAAGTTGTTTTAGAAGTTACAGGGGTGTATTATTCAAGCGCCATTATAAAAATAAAAATAATTATTATTATTACTATTATTATTATTTATTTGTAACAAGCCAACAATTTTGTAAAGCTATATAGCATAAAATTTTATATAAAAAACGGTGGATGCCGGATAAATGTAATTTCTGGTTGCTCGAGAGTCACTATTAAAAGAGGCCTAGATTAGCTTCACATAGGATGCTCTGCTAAGTATATTTATCAGTGATGGCTGTTCTAGCAGCAGCTTTCACTCCTCACTTACACACAGGTACATTCGGCTGGAGGATGCAGTGCTGAACCCGGGGAATGTAACGCCAACACTGCACCGGCTCAGTCACTCGTGCCTGTCTACTTCCAGGTAAAACAGAATTGCCGAGATGTACAGTGGATGAAATCGAAGTGCCTGTAAGCATTTTGTGGCATGACAACCTGACTCCTGGCATTTGTTGAGCCCTGTAAATTAATTTTTTTATTTAAAGTGCAGTATTCATTTTTTGTTCTGGTTTCTTGAGTTCTGGTTAACGGAGAGTCTACTGTATTTATCTAACAAAGTTACATTTTATCCTCACTTTATAAATAGTTTCCATAGAAATCAAAGTATATGGACATTGTTTATATTTTCTGTTTATATACTCACAGATTGTTTTAATCTTAAAATATATGCAAGTTACATAGTAATCAAGGTTGAAAAATAACTTCTAGTCCATCAAGTTTAACCTTGTATTGTTAGTTGAGTTTTGTTTTTTCATTATACTATTGTAAAAAATAAAATATGTTGGGATTTTTTAATCATTTCTTTGCCAAATTATACACTATTGGGTTGTAACTTTTCCTTAGTTCTCTATCGTGGTAAAACATATTCATTTGTGTTTTTACTTTTATCCTCTGTATACTAATGGCTGAACTGTTTCTCTTAGTCCTCTGTGAAATTAATTTTGGGCACAAGATAAAATCAGTTGTTTATTCTATTGGGGTAAAACAATGTCGTTAAACTGAAATGTAAAACAAAATCAGTTGAGGTAGTCAAATTTCAAATTATTTAGTATGGAGTGTCAGAAATGTATTGAAATGGTTAATATGTTTCTCAGGTCTACTCCTTTTCCCTAGACACAGCATGAGGATAGCTGAGCGTGTGCACCTACTTTTATAACCCCTGCGGGGTACCCAATAGACTTACAGTAATTGTATTTTAGTATGTGTATATGTATTTGTGTAGTATAAAAACTACTTGGAGAAAACAATACATTGAAACGTGTTTGGCATACTGCAAAATTATTTACTAGTTTTCTATTTCATTCACAAGAGATTTAAGGGTAGGGTATGGCACTGACATTAGTAAGGAGTGGCATACAATTAAAATAGCTTAGTAGTATAGAAGCTATATTTACTACTTAATTTCTACTCTAATCATATGGAACACCATTTTAAAAGTTATTTTGCATGTAACATGGCACTGAAATCCCAACTACATGTATGGAATATATCACATGCAGTGTAGTCTATATATTGGTTGCAAGAATTGTATTAATTAATGAATTAAGTTGCAAATGTAAGATATGTAACACTTAACATCTTCTCATGGTTTATGTTGGTCTCTCTCACAGTATAAACTTTTTCTAGAAAAGTAAACACCACGATAGTAATATATTTAAAAAATGATCTGTTTTAAAACTACATTAGAAAATAAAGAAAATGATTTTATAATGGAAAAAAATCAGGATTTAGTATATGGCCTTTTAAATGCAATTATGCTGCAGGGTAATGTACAATATTGGGTTCTGCTGGTCAACTTCCTGCTGTGGGTGGAGCCTTTCAATTCACAGGAAGTATTTGTCTCCACAATGGGAATATGGCAGCTACATCTGTCAGTGGTTTTAACAAAACTCAATGTATTTTCTTACTATGACACACCTTACTGTGAAAGTAAACGCAAATGGAACCCTGCAAAAAAAAGAAATGATAAAAGGTAAAAACATACATTTTGTGGTCATTGTATTTATTTGCTTATTATGTGCCTGTTTTAAAATAATTTTGTGCAGTACCAATGTACAACAAAAGAATGTATCACATATATAGATGTGAGCATACGAGCTGTTGCTCATGCTTGCGGGCCGCATTTGCGGTGGTGGAGCATTCCAACGTCCCTGCAAATGCGGATCTTTGCAAAGCGAGGGTCCGCATTTGCGAAGGTGGAGGCTCCAACGTCGGCTGTGTTAACACACACACACACAACTTTTTAAAGAAAAATCTCAAAGGCGCCTCAAACCTGGTTACACACACACACACCGTGGCCGAGGGCCTCAGTTGCTGGCATGGAGCGCCGAAGGCGCTCTATGCCAGCAACTGAGGCCCTCGCTTCCGCAAATGCGGGTCCGCGTGAAGCGAGGGGCCACATTTGCGGTAGGTGGAGCATCCCAACGTCTCCGCAAATGCGGGTCCTCGCAAAGCACTTAGGGAATGAGGCAACCTTAACGTAACAAACACCCACATGCACTAAGAATCCCACTATAACTGCCGACCCGCGCGCAACTAAAAACAGTGAAAACACACTAAATACTCACACAAACTACATAAAAAGCTTACCGATAGCAAGGGGGGGGGGGGGGGGGCACCCAGGGCACCCAGGGCACCCAGGACCTCTGAAAGTGAAGTTACACCTCCATTTAAGTCCAAATTCTCGAGTTCAGACACACCAAAATCCCCTAAGCGAGAGAAAAAACGGCCGCCGAAAAAAACGAAAACGAGGATCACCTCGGAAACCTGCATTAAAACCAACCTTAACGTAACAAACACCCACACTCACGGAAAATGGCGGAACCGCGCGCACCTAAAAAACAGTGAAAACACACCAAATACTCACAAAAACTACATAAAAAGCTTACCCATAGCGAGGGGGGGGGGGGGGGCACCCAGGACCTCTGAAAGTGAAGTTACACCTTCATTTAAGTCCAAATTCCTGAGTTCAGACACACAAAAATCCCCTAAGCGAGAGAAAAAATGGCTGCCCAAAAAAATTAAAACGAGGCTCAAAGACCCAGGACCGCCAAGCCACCTACAACTTACCCAAGAAGGGATCCGAGATAAGCTCGGAAACCCGGATTAACCACAGGGGATCCGAGATAAGCTCCGAGCCCTGCATTAACCCCACATTAACCATCGCAGTGGGGGTCCCGATTGCACGCGATCGGGGACCCCCGCTGCAATCAAAATTCAAAATTCCCGCGGTTGTAAAAGAAAAAAAAATTGACACTGTCACCCTGTCAATCATGGGGGTCAATACAGACCCCCATAAAACCCTCATTAACCCTGTCACTCATGGGGGTCAATATAGACCCCCATAAGCCCTTCATTAACCCTGTCACTCATGCGGGTCAATACAGACCCCCATAAACCCATCATTAACCCTGTCACTCATGGGGGTCAATAGAGACCCTCATAAGCCCTTCATTAAGCCTGTCACTCATGGGGGTCAATACAGACCCCCATAAGCCCTTCCTTAACCCTGTCACTCATGGGGGTCAATACAGACCCCCATAAGCCTCTATTTAACCCCATCAGTCCCATAAGGGTATATTAACACCATTATGGGCTTGTTACAACACTACATTAACCACATAAGTGCCATGATGGTCCTCAAGGACCATCATGACACTAAGTATAAACACTATACTGCACTATACCACCCCCAATAAAACATTAAAGATTGACTAAACACCCTCTACACTAACCTATTAACATCTACACTACCTATCCCCTATTAACCCCCACCACTCTAATTACAGAAAATAAAAAAGCCTAAAGTCACACAAAAAAAATCTACATTACATGAAATAAAAAACCTAACTCACAAAGAATAAAATAATTAAGACCACTTAACTTTGCAGATGTCCATTGGGATCAGCCACCTACCTAAAAAAAATAAAAAAAATTAGTGCAACACGTTTACACTTCTAAAATAAACATTCTATACATTCTATACATTCTAAATATTCTACTCACCTTTCCGGCATGTCCCGTCCTTATTCTTTGAATCCTTCGCCGGCGCAGCACCTGTTAAAAAAACACAACATTAATACACATACATCAAAATAAAATAAACATAATCTACATTCTACTTACCTCCCCGCGATGTCTCCGGCCTTCCCCCGGATCCTCTTCTGCCATGCCCTGTAAAAAAAATATATATATATACTTACATCCGCACTCCCGGACATCCCCGACGCTAATGAGGCTCCAGGAGACTTTTCCGGAAGAAAATAAGCAATGGCGCCTTCTGATTGGTTGAAAACGCTGTCTATCAAATTCACCCAATCAGGAGGCGCCAATGTGTGAACCAATCACAAACGGATACACCTTAAAATCCCACTCTGATTGGATAATGCACCTGTCAATCTTTATTTAAACCAATCACTAGGCGCAGATGCCTTCAGCCAATCACAATGGAATACACCCCCACAGGGTGATTGGTTGGAGCCTCTGAGCATTCTGATTGGTTGCACTGACAAAAGACAATCACAATGGAATACACCCTCACGTACTGATTGGTGAAGGATTTGCGCATTCTCATTGGCTACTGTTAATATCAATCAATATTACAGCCAATGGGAAGGCGCAGATGTCTTCACCAATCAGTATGTGGGGGTATATTCCATTGTGATTGGCTGATGGCAATAAAGCCTTAGGATTGGTTCAAATAAAGATTGACAGGTGTGTTATCCAATCACCTTTGTATTTTGGGGTGTATACTTTTTTCATTGGTTCACAAATGGGGTCTTCTCATTGGCTGAATTTGATAGACAGCCTTTTCAGCCAATCAGAAGCCGCCATTGCCAATTTTATTCTGGAACACTCCATAGGAAGGTCATTAGCGTCGGAGACATCCGCCAGGGCGGATGTGTGTCGCTTTTTTTTTTTTTTTTTATGCGAGGAGGCCGGAGACATCGCGGAAAGGTAAGTATAATGTAGATTGTGTTTATTTAAATTTGGTTTATGTTTACTAATGTAATGTTTTTTTTTACAGGAGTATCGCTGGACAAGACGCAAAGATGGACGACGGAACATGGAGGACGTGACATGCTGGGACGTGACATGCTGGAATAGGACATGGTGGAAAGGTGAGAATAATATTTAGAATATTTAGAATGTTTAGAATGTTTAGGTATTTCATGTAAACGTGTTGTATTAATTTTTTAAATCTTTTTTACCGTAAGTTGCTGATCTGAAGAAACATCTCAAAGGTAAGTGGTCTTAATTATTTTATTGTAGCTTACAATTAGGGTAGCTATATATATATAGATAGCATGTATTGTATATTAGATAGATAGGGGGATGTATTTTTAGATAGTATTGTATATTAGATAGTGGGATGTATATTACATTATATAGTGGCATGTATATTAGATAGTGGCATGTATATTAGATACTGGCATGTATATTAGATAGTGGTGTATTGTATTTAATTGAATTGTGTTGTATTGTATTTAACTGAATTGTGTTATATTGTATTTAATTGAATTGTGTTGTATTGTATCTTATTTAATTGTGTTGTATTGTATTTTATTTAATTGTGTTGTATTGTATTATATGTATGTATTATATGTATTTCATTTTCAGGTGTGTAATTTTTTTTAAATGTTTGTAGTGACGGGGGGTTGTAATGTATTTTGTTATTTTCTGTAATGTTCCTTTTTTTATTTTTTGTGACTTAGGTTTTTTGTTTTTGTTCTGTAATGTACATTTTTTATTTTTGGTGATTTTATTTTTTCTTATTTTATGTAATGTAGATTTCTGCTTTTTGAGGAATTTAGTTACTTGAGGCACACAGTACACTCACATTGTGTCACAAACAGCATTTCAACACTTTCTTTTATTGACCGTCATTTTTTGATGGGCAAGTCGCTAGTTATAATTATATTTGAAATGCCTACCTTTTTAATTTCTTCACAATCTCTATTGGGTGACTCTGACTTTTAATTTCAAATTACACGTTTGATATTAAGGAATTGATTATTAATAGAGAGAAAAATAGCTTGCATGACTTATGTATAATTTTTGCATGATTTTTTATTCAATAGGCCATAATCCATTCTTATTTGGTCTGTTTGTCTGTCTCTCCTAACTTGGATGACTGGGCTTTACCCTCATAGCTTCCGGCATTTCTTCACTACATACAATATAGAAATGAAGCATGTCTTTACAATACGTCATTACAGGTGCAATTCTTGTATCTTATAAATACATAATGAAAACATCTGGCATATGGTACTTGGTTGTTTTATAAGTGCATGCAAGACTATAGAAAATAATGAAAAGTGTAAATTTCTCTAAACAGCAAATAGTTGTTCCCATGTGTTGCGTTACCCAATATGATTTATTCAAGTAATATTTATTGAATATAATATGATTTTTTTTAATATAGCATATGATATTAGATTAAACAATTTATTTTAGAGCACATCATATGTTATTGCGTATATGCATCATGGAAACTATGTGCCAATTTCATGTATGAATAAATCTGGTCTATTGTTAAATAAAACTCAAAACTTACATGCAAGTCTAGCATTACTCCTATCCTAAAGCTACCTTCATTCTTCTTATTTTTACACGTAACCTTGTTCCTTCTCTAAATCCTATCCAAGCTTGATTTCTGACTTTAGTCTCATCCTAATGACAAGAATAAATAAATGGAAAAACCAAACATGCAACAGATCGACGATAATAATCAACTTGCTTTTATCCTTCACCAGTACAACAAATACTTTTACGGCACATTAATATGAAGCTGTATTTACATACAGAGTGTTGAGGAAAGCAACTTGGTTGTAGTTAGTAACCAAGATGAAGAGCATTTTTGAAAAGGCTTTTTCAGGGATTCTGAAACCCCATAAAATTGAATCTTAAAGGATGTTTATTGGGGGAAGGAAAATTTGTAGTTTTGAGAGATTGATATTTCATTAATTAAACCTTTTTTAAGTTTATGCTTTAAACGGTATTAGTCAACCAATAGATGGTTAATGGTTTACATTGTTTTATAAGTTCAGCTCATTTCTAAATACATACACTCATACTCTATACACAATGAAAGACAGGGATATGTTTGAAACCGATGCTGCCATTTTCCCACACAGATATGCACCCTTTTCTCCACCTATTTTGGTTGCTTCTCCTCCCTCCCATTCTTCTTGTCCACTCCATTCCTGTCCTCTTTCCTCCGCAAACTTGTCAATCTCAAGTTCTTCTTCGCTACTTATTTTCTGGTACCTCTTTCGTAGGACCATCTTTCATACGATGAAAAAAGCTCAGTCCTAGCTGGTTGACTGCTGCCACTTAAAATATACCATTGTAGGCCTACATCCATTTAACCTCTGCATAAATACATCTCTGATAAAAGTATAACAAATTAAAACTGAAAGCAATGCACAGGTTATGCTTTCCAAAATACACATAAATACAAATACACATAAATGAGGAAGGAATTTAAATACTTGAAAATACTTTTGATAAAACAAAAATACAATAGCTTCAAAGGAACAAGACAAGTTTGGAAATATACTTTATAAGATATTATTCAAATAGTTGTATTTTTCCAGAACATAACAATAAGATAACTTGGTAAAATTTTTATGTTGTATATTTAATTACTAATTTTAAAAACAAAATATCCCAATGAGCAAAAATTTCCATCTGAACCATATTTCTGTGTTAATATGGATTCTGATAACACAACATAACTATTCAGAATAAAGTGAATGATTTCATGCTTCCTCCTTAAGGCTAACCATCCATCAAAAAGGATCTATCTTGCCACATGTCATACTAATAGTTATACAGATGTATTCAATGTTGTGTGCATAAAAAAAAACATGTTCAGCATTGACAACATTGATCGTTGACAGTGAAAACATGATAAAGGGCTAATGTTACTGGCCCAGTCATGCATCCCTAAAGAGATTTCAAGTAATATATTCAATATTCTGGAATTCATTTGAGTTCATTATATACAAATAAAGAAATTCAACTGGCAAAACACATGCCATATGTATAATAAGTTACATTTTCCGTCTGATGCTGGATAGATTCATTTGGCATATTTAATTTTTTTCATTTCTATTATTGAACATATGTAACAACATGTTAGATTCAGCAAACAGATCTACAATATAGCTGATTGTGAGAAAATGTGTTTATTGTGGCTGTGGAAAATATGGAAATATGATATATCTTGGAAAGTGCAAATCAACATGATGACATTTATCACCATTTAAGAATAGATCAGCAGGTAAGACATGGCAGCTAAGAGTCTCAATTCCCTATTTTCTAAAGTTACAACACTTAAAAAGTGCTCAGCAACTTTCCCTGGCTATTCTATTCACCCCTCTGAACATGATTGTGAGTGTGCTACACACAATGCCTATGACCAACCCCTATCACAAAATTACACCTTTGATCTGCACACATAGTATAAGTATAAGCCGACCAGAGTATAAGCCGAGGCACCCATTTTACCACAAAATACTGGGTAAAATGAGTGACTCAAGTATAAGCCGAGGGTGGGAAATGTGCTGCCCCCTGTGTCCCTCTTGTGCCCTCTGTGTCCCCCTCTCTCTCCGTGTCTCTTCTCCCCTCTCCCTTCCATGTGTCTCTTCCAACCTCTCCCTTCCCTGTGTCTCTTCCCCCCTCCCTTATCACCCTCCTCAACCCCACTCCTCAACCTCCCTCCGCATCCTTAACCTCCCTCCTCATCCTCAACCTCCCTCTTCATCCTCAACCTCCCTCCTCAACCTCAACCTCCCTCCTCATCCTCAACCCCCTCCTCAACCTCCCTCCTCATCCTCAACCCCCTCCTCAACCTCCCTCCTCAGCCTCAACCTCCCTCCTCATCCTCCATCCTCATCCTCAACCTCCCTCCTCAACCCCCCTCCTCAACCCCCTCCTCAACCTCCCTCCTCAAACCCCCCATCCTCAACCCCCTCCTCAACCTTCCTCCTCAACCCCCCCATAATCAACCCCCCCATCCTCAACCCCCCATCCTCAACCTCCCTCCTCAACCTCAACCCCCCTCCTCAACCTCAACCCCCCTCAACCCCAACCCACCTCCTCAACCTCAACCCCCCTCAACCTCCCCCCTCAATCCCCCTCAACCCCAACCCCCATCCTCAGGGGGGTTGAGGGGGGTTTAGGTTGAGGAGGAGGGGAGGGAAAGAGACACGGGGGATAGAGAGACACACGGGGGGGTTAGAGACATGGGGGGGTTAGAGAGACATGGGGGGGTTAGAGAGATATGGGGGGGAGAGTGACTCGAGTATAAGCCGAGGGGGCCCTTTTTTACCTTAAAAACAGGGCTGAAAAACTCGGCTTATACTCGAGTATATACGGTAAGTAATATTACAAGTTGCTTTTGCATAAAATAGCTATTTAATTGCAAATTACTGAAAATTACTTATTACTCACAACTCGCAATATTATTGATTTTACCTAAAATTATTACGAGTACTGTATAGTACCTGCAATTATAGCTTATCTATTCTGACCGCATAGTAATTAAGGGCTTTTTAAAATTAATTTACAAACAAGGAACAAACCAATATTTGTTGTTTTTAATAGACTCAAAATAAATGTTATGTTTTAACAATCACAAACAGTTTATTGAGTGCAACAATATAACAGATATTTATTAAGACCTAAAATATGAACCCAGTGCCACAGTAATCTGTAAATGATGACGATACTACTCTAATGGATGAAAGTGAGGAGGAACTAAAAGGTCTATTTATGAGGATGAAAAAAGAGTGCAAAAGCAGACCTGCTGCTCAATGTTAAAAAGATAAAAATCATGGCAAACATCAATCTCAGTTTCTGGCAAATAGATGGGGAAGAAGGAGAGGCTCCAAGATCTCTGCAGGTGGTTAATGAAATTAAAAGACAGTTGCTTCTGGGGCGGAAAGCTATGTCAAGTCTGGACAAGCTATTAAAAAGAAAAGATATAAAATTATCAACAAAGGTTAGAACTATGGTATTCCCAGTAGTAAAATACAGACGTGAGAGCTGGACCATAAAGAAGGCTAAACACTGTGGAATTGATATCTTTGAATTGTGGTGTTGGAGGAGACTGCTTAGAGTCCCTTGGACTGCAAGAAGATTGAATCAATCAATATTACGTGAAATAAATCCAAACTGTTCACTGGAAGGTATGATCATGAGTCTAAAGCTCAATGATTTATTTAAGAAGTCTCCAATGCTGGAAAAGTTTTAAAGACATAAAGAAGGCAGAAATGGACATGTATAGATGAGGTCATTGAAACAATGAGAATGAGCTTGATGGAGCTCAGAGTGGCGGACATGTGCCTGGCGTTGTGGTCCATAGGGACAATATATATATATATATATATATATATATATATATAGTATATATTGTTCTCCCCTGCCCGATTCAAGAAGGTGCTCTACCCACTTAATTTGCCACGCTACACGGCTTGAGAAGCAAGTAATACACAAAAACCACCTGCCTGCTCCTTCATATGACGTGGCTGGTAAAAATATCTGGAGAGAACACTGTATATATGTCTACATGTATATATATATATATATATATATATATATATATATATATATATACATATATATACATATATGTATATATGTCTATGTATCTATCTCTCTATCTTTCTACCACATATAATAGTGGTCAAACTACAAAATGTTGTCACTCTTTGCAAGCTCGCAAAGCGAGCTTGCAAGAACTGCATCCCTCGCCATTGTGAGGGTCCGCATTTGCGGAAGGTGGAGGCTTTGTAACAACACAACCCAGCATAATCGTTAACTTGCAGCACTTTGTACTACAGCGCCTAAAAACACTAACAACACAACTACGCACAATCGTTAAATCGCAGCACTTCTCCTAAAAGTACCACACAAAACTCCCAGACAAACCTTAACTCGCAGCTGTTTACTCCTACGGCGCCTCAAACCACCCCACAAAACTCCCCCACACAAACCTTAACTCGCAGCACTTACTCCTACGGCGCCTCAAACCACCGCACAAAACTCGCAGCACTTAGCCGATCAAACACGGGGGACTGGACATTTTCTGCTGCTGGAAAATCCAAAGAGATTGTTAGTTCTTCAGGATATTGATTGCTGGCTATTTATTATAAATAGGTAAAATATATTAATTATTTAAAAAAAAATATTAATAAACAAAAAAAAGTTACATTACTCCATTTTGCAATGCCTTTACTTTATCCATATATTATTCATTACCCATTTGAAATATATTTATTAATTGATTAATGATTATTTAATGAACATTAATTTATTAGTTATTAATTATTTATCATTATGCTAACAAAATTATATTTATTGTATGATTAAATTATTGATTAACTCTTTATAATATATTTAGTCATTGATTAATGAGTAATGTTCATTCATTAATTAATAATTAATTAGTAATAATAATGAAGTTAGTAAAAAATTAATCAGAAAATATGTATATTTCACACTGGATTTACATTTTGGGGTTGCTGCTCGACTATTAATGTTCATTAATTACTTAATTAATCATTAAGTTTAGTAATGTTCATTAATGAATTAATAATTCATTTGTCATAATAACACATTTAGTAAAAAATGGATAAAAAAATATGTATATTTCACAATGGACTTACATTTCGGGGTTGCTGCTCAACTATTAATGTTCATTAATTACTTCATTAATCATTAATATGTAATAATAATAAAAAATAAATAAAAATCAAATGCCTCAAAAGATATGTACATTTTACACTGCACTTACATTTCAGTGTTGGTGCTTAATTATTACATTGCAGTTATATTTCTGTTACATTGCAGTTATATGATGCTGTTTTTTAGAAGAAAATGATTAACAGCCTTAGTAAATTGACATTCGAACAATTCAATAGGGCTCTATATAACCACAGAGCATATTTTTATTACAGAAGTTGCCAGTTAGTGAACTTCTATCCAACAGCAAGGTCTTCACTAACTAAAAAACTTCTCTAAATAAATATGTT
Source organism: Discoglossus pictus (assembly GCA_027410445.1). Taxonomy (NCBI): domain Eukaryota; kingdom Metazoa; phylum Chordata; class Amphibia; order Anura; family Alytidae; genus Discoglossus; species Discoglossus pictus. Next base: position 341,554,531 of record CM050166.1, read on the forward strand.
CTGTGCTTATATACAGCCCTATTCAATTGCCTGAATCACAATTTAATAAGGCTCTAAGGATTTTTGATTTTCATTGATCAATGTTATTAATGAATTAATTAATAAAAATTAGTTAATGAATTATTCGTCAGGAATCATTACAAAAAGATAGAATGTCTTTTTTACAATGCATAGGGCATTGTAAGCAATTCAATATTTAAATTCCTTTTATCATATGCATGTATGACAAGTACAACAAATACTTTCAATGATTCATAAATTCATTCAAACAAAAAATTAAATATGATTTTTACATCATTTTACAGATTTATCATATCTGCACGTGCCTGAACACAGAGTCGCCTCTGCAGGATTTCTTATTATAGAACATCAACTTCACAGGCATGGGATTTAATGATAATATTCTATCGAAAACAACTATTAAGTCTTCTTTTTAACATACACAACACTTATTGATTAATTATTTAATGTACTTATTAAATAATCAATAATCAAAAAAATATATATAAAATACTTTCACCACAACCTATAGTTTGCTTAGAGCTTTTTTGCTTTGCCCTTCTTTAGGAAAACATGATTACCTGTTTATGTTTTGCATTCAAAATAGTTTTCGATTATTTCATTAATCTATGCTAATTTTATAATTACTTCATAATTCTGTTCATGCTCATTGTCTAAGAGGGATAGCAACTGAGAAGCACTTCAATATTTAAATACCTTTATTACATTATGACTATATTTTATCTTTAAAAATGTATTCACTTAGAAATATATTGATGATTACCTGTTTATGTTTTGCATGTATGCAAATTTAAATTAATACTTTAAAATATTCATATATTTATTCCATCAAAAATTAGAAATGCTTTTTACATCATTTCACAGATTCTTCATTTCTGCACCTGCTTCAAGACAGTGACTTCTGCACGATTTCAGCTGATATAACATCAACTTCACAGGTATATGATTTTGTGATGACATTCTTTGGAAATGTAGCATTAAGTATTTTTTTAGTCCATTGATTACATATATTGCTTAATTAATTTAAGTCATTCATTTAAAAAATTAATCAATAATTACAAGGAAAAAAACAAACATTATGAATACATATATACTTAGCCATTGATGTTTTAACTAATTACACATTCACATCATATCTTGATTTATTGATTAATTAATTTAATACCAAAAAACAAAAAGGTTTCACGCCAATCTATACTTTGCTCATAGCTATTTCCGTTTGCCCTTCTTTATGAAAACATGATTACCTGTTTAGATTTTGCAGTCATAACAGTTTTACATTCTTTTATTCATGTGTATTCTTTCATTGATTACTTCATCATTCTGCCATTGCTCAATGTCTAACAGGGATATAACCTTTGAAGCAGTTAAATATTTAAATACATTTCTTATATTAGGACACTTTTTAACATTTTACAATGCATTTTCTTCGGCATATATTGATGATTAGGATTTACGTTTGCCATGTATGCCAAATAAATAGGATACTTTCAATGATTTAGAAATTAATATAAAAAAAATGACAAAGCCGTTATATGTCATTTTACAGATCCATCATCTCTGCACCTCCCTGAAGACACAGAGTGACTCCTGCAGTATTTCAGTTGATATCACATCTAATTGAAAGGTATCATTATTGATGACATTCTTTATAAAAACAGGATTAACAGCCCTATTAAATTGCAATTTGGCCAATTAAATAGAGCTCTATATAAGCACACAGCATATTTTTTTAACACAACTTCTTAGTTAGTGAAGACCTTGCTTTTGAATAGAAGTTAAATAACTAAAAACTTTGATAACAAAAATATGCTCTGTGGTTATATAGAGACCTATTCAATTTGTTAAATCGCAATTTAATTCAATTAAGTCTGTAAGTGTTTTTTATCAACATTATTCACAGTTTGTCATTCATTAATTTATGTAATTAATTTTAATAATTATTCAATAATTAAAAAAAATACATATATGCTTAAACATGTATGTTTACATGAATGAGAATTACACTTCAGAACTTTATTTATTGATTAATTAGTTCAGATATTACTAAGTTTTTTCATGTAAATCTATAGTTTCCTAATAGCTCTTTTGCTTTTCCCTTCTTTAGGAACATATATACCTGTTAATGGTTTTGCAGTCATGACACTTTCAGATTATTTGATTAATGGATAGAGAGATAGAGAGCGAGAGAGAGATAGAGAGAAAGAGATAGAGAGAGAGAGAGAGAGAGAGAAAGATAGATGTTACCACTACATTTTTTAGAAATATATGACAGGTTAAAAAATATGTATAATAAAACAAATACAATTCTTACACCTCTATTTCCAATAACAGATTACAATGGCGGAAGATAAGAAAGAATATAAAAGAAGAATGGCAAGGGAACGGAAGCAGAGATAGAGAGATGCACAGACCCCTGAGACTTCACAACGTTTAAGAGATGAAGATCGACAGAGACTTCTAAATAAAAGAAAAATGACTAAAAAAAGCACAAAATGAGTCTGCTGGAGATTCAAAGAAAAGAAAAATGATGTCTATAAAACATTTTCCCCTGACCCAATATTGCCTCCTTACACCAATGGAGATATAGAGATGACACCAATGGAGATATAGAAAGTTGTACAGAGAGCTATATTTAGGAAGCTCATGATAGTCCTTTATTTACAGCACTAACAGTAGACACTCATTATTGTGGATTAATGAATGTGGTTTGTCAGTTTTGTGGGGCCTATCATTTTCTGAAAGAAAGACCAACTGATGGAGAGTTTATTAGTTGCTGTCAGAAAGGAAAGGTAAGACTTCCAAAAAGACACACATTTCCAGAATATTTAGAAAGTATAATGAGTGATCCTACATTTCCAAATTACACAAATTTTAAGAAAAACATTCGATCTTACAACAGTGCAATTTCATTTGATTTAATGGGTGCACCATTAGCAGAAAATGTCCCAGGACATGGTCCTTACTGTTTTAAAGTCCAAGGACAAATATACCACCGGACTTCACATTTACACCCAGAATCAGGACAACAAAGGAAATTTGCACAGTTATATGTCCTTGATCCAATGGAAGCTGTTGAACAACGAATGATTTTTCCTGAAAATAAACAATGCTTACCCATAGTCTTTGAACAGCTTGATAACATTATGGCCAACAACCCATATAGTAAAGCATACAAAAATGTAGCTGAGGTTGAAAAAGAACAACAGGCACATGCACAAATACATAAATTGCCAATGCCAAGAGTAAATATGGTTCTCAAATGGGATTGCCATACTGATCAAAGACGGTATAATTTACCAACAGCAAATGAGGTTGCCATGGTATTTAAAAATGATGATTAGCAACCACCATTTGAGCGGGATATTAGAATATATCCATGCAATCAAGAACAACCTTTTATAAATATTTTAAGTAGTAATTTGGATCCAATGACATATCCCATTTTCTTTCCAAATGCGGAGCGAAGATGGCAACCAAAATTACAGTTGCAAAGTTATCTCAATAGTAAAGTTCATGTTAGAAACAATATTTCCATGCTGGAATATAAAGTGGCACAAACTGCTGTTTGGCATTACTTTAATCCTATTTTATGTGGCGGCAAACTCACAAAACAATGGATTATTGATTCCTATCTACAAGTCAAAGCAAATAATCAAACTTTTGTCAATTTCAACAAAACAAGCTTCGAGTATAACAATATTGTGGATTGATGGTTATGTCGCTGAATTGGCTGCAAACAGAGACATTCATGCTGGAAGAGCAATGATTTTGCCATCCTCTTTCCAAGGATCTCCTCGCAATATGCAAGAAAGATACAATGATGCCATGGCTATTGTCACTAAATTTGGCAAACCAGATTTTTTCATTACATTTACATGTAGAGATCAAGGAAAATTTACAGCTTGGACAAAATACTTCTGACCGACCAGATTTGATGGCAAGAGTATTCAAAATAAAACTAAATTCATTAACTCATGATATAATTAAAGCCCATTTATTTGGGAAATGTGTGGCTTTTGTTTATACCATTGAATTTCAAAAAAGAAGCCTGCCACATGCACATATACTTTTAATCTTGCAAGAAAACGATAAATTGAATATGGCAGACAGAGTGGATTTAGTAATTACTGCTGAACTGCCACATCCAGAGAAACCTTCCAAACTTTATGAAATTGTAACTTATAGAATGATACATGGTCCATGTGGAGATATCAATCCAAATTCACCATGGATGGAAAATAAAAAATGCACAAAAGAGTTTCCAAAACAATTTCAAATGCAGACTTATGCTAATTGGCTAATTGTGATGGATACCCTTTGTATAAAAGAAGAGAAGGACAAACAGCTATTATCCGTAGCCAAAAGGTCGATAATAGATATGTGGTTCTATACAATCCACATTTGCTGATGAAGTACAATGCACACATCAATGTGGAAGCTTGCACTTCTATCAAGTCCATCAAATATGTGTATAAATATATATATATATATATATATATATATATATAAATATATATATATATATATATATATATATATATATATATATATATATATATATAAAAGGATATGATGCAGCAACTGTTGTTGTGCAAGGTGCACAAAATGAAAAAGACAATCCAATTTTACATGACAAACTTTCATCTTATTTAGATGCTCGCTATGTAAGTGCTCCAGAAGAAATGTGGCGTCTTCTCAAATTTGAGATGCATGATCGGTCACATGCTGTGTATCAATTAGCTGTCCATTTTCCACAAAGTCAATTTGTTTTTTTCACTGCAGGCAATGAAAGAATTGCTTTAGCACAAAGTGAACATAGAGCAACAACACTTACTGCTTGGTTTCAATTAAATTGTCAGGACACTGAGGCCAGACAATTTTTATACATTGACATTCCAAATCACAATGTATTCGTAAATGTTGAATGGCGACAACGAAAAAAACATAACTATAAAATTATCCTAAGAATTTATACAGTCAGTCCACGAGACATTGAACGTTTCATTTTAAGATTACTACTTTTACATGTTCCCAGTGCACAAAGTTATGAACATTTATGCACAGTCAATGACATTGTTTATGATACTTTCCAGTTAGCTGCAAGACATCAAAACTTTATGGCAGATGATACAGAATGGGAGAGATGTCTTGAGGAAGCAGCACTGTGTCAAATGCCAAAGCAAATGAGATAACAATTTTAAATTACATTACTTTAAATTACATATGTGTGAAGATTTCTTGAAACGTTACAAGGAGACCATTGCTCTATTGAAAGCATTAATGGAAATACAGGAAATATTTCTTTGCCATGGATTAAATTGTGCCAATTTTAATCTGACTGTTCCAGGAATTATAGATGAAATTAACTTTGATGAGTATGATACTGACATTAAATACCAAAAAAAAAAAAAAATGGAACTTTAAATGCATTACAATTGGAAGCATTTAACGCCATTACAAATGCAATAGAAGATGACTTGCTCAAAGAGCGTTATTTCTATCTGGATGGCCCTGGTGGATCAGGAAAAAATATCTATATAATTTGTTGATGGGTTGTATTCGAGCACAGGGTCAAATAGCACTGCCATTTGCAACCACTGGAATTGCCGCACTTTTGCCGCACTTTTGTGCATAGTGGATTTAAACAGCCAGTTCCCATTCTGGATACTTCATTGTCGAATATTCTAATGAATTCATTACAAGCAAAAAAAAATCACAAGAGTAAATTAATTATAAGAGATGAGGCAACTATGATGTCATGTCATGCCCTGCAATGTATTGATTGATTATTAAAATAAGTTATGGCTAATGATTTGCCATTTGATGGAAATGTGATGTTGTTAGGAGGAGATTTAAGACAAACATTACCTGTGGACTGACATTTACACACCTTAAATTTGAAATAAATATGAGATCTGAAGGCCAAAATCAATTCAATGATTGGCTCATTCAGATTGGAGAAGTAAAATAGCCAAAAATAAATAATTTACCTGATGATGCTGTTCAAATTCCATCAGAAATGATTTCAAAAGAACCACTATTTTCGACAATCTTCCTCAATACCATCAATAACAAGGATTACTCAGACATTGCAAGCAAAGTCATATTGACATAAAACATTATAGATGCCTTGAATCTAAATAACGAAATTTTTAAATTAATCAATGCACCCCAAAAAAACTATGAGCAGATTCTGTTCTGGCTGATGACAAAGATAGTGAAGCTAACTTTACTATGGAATTTATTAATTATTTAACTCCCTTTGGAATGCCACCACATATTTTGCAACTTAAAAAAGGGGCAATTGTCATGTTACTGAGAAATATGAATCCCAAAAAAGGACTTTGTAATGGGACCAGATTAATTGTGAAGGATTTAAAGGATCATTTTATACATGCAGAAAATATGAATTTTACCCATAAAGGCAAACCATTTCCTATACCGAGAATTGATTTGGCTCCAAGTGAGAATGGATTGCCTTTTGTCATTCAAAGGAGACAATTTCCCATTATCATGGCATTTGCCATGACCATCAATAAATCCCAAGGACAAACTTTTAAGTCTGTGGGTATTTTTTTGAAGGAACCTGTGTTTGCACATGGACAACTCTATGTTGCATTTTCAAGATGCAATATTCCAGAGAAAATGAAAGTACATATTGAAGAAAACCCAAGTCAGAGTGATTTATTGGAAGATGGATGCATTTTTACCAAAAACATTGTGTACTATGAGGTGCTGTAAACATAGAGAACAGTGGTTTAATTTCGATGACAACATTTTATGTCAGTCGCACTGATTTTAGAGGACCTCTATTTCAATAAGAAACTCTATACAATGGCAAAAAAAAAATAGATAAAAGTGGTTTTACTTCCAGGACAAAATTTTAGCTCACTGGGACTCTTTATAGAGGACCACTATTTCACATAGGAAACTCTATGTGCCATTTGCAAAGTACAACAAGTACAAAAAAAGTGCAAAAACCCCCCAAAACAACAGTAAACAGTGGTTATATCCCATAGACAAAATTAAAAGTCTGCTGGACTCTTTGTAAGGGAACCACTTGGTCATTTAAAAAAAAAATGCAATGTCTTCATATATAACAACATTGAAAAAGGAACACTTCTCTTATTTCAAAGAAGTTATACCACACCAAATATAGAGAACAGTGGTTTTATTTTGGTGACGAAATTTGATGTCACTCGGACACTTTTTAGAGGACCACTATTTGACTAAGAAACTCTATAAAATGGCACAAAACATAGAGAACAGTGGTTATACCTTGCGGATTAACTTTTATATCTGGCAGTCTCTTTTTAGATGATCACTATTTCACTTAGCCATTTTCAACAACTACAACAATAAAAACAAAAAGAAAAATGAACAGATTGGAATGTATAAGAAATTACCATTTTACATGATTGCCTCCACAAAACAATTAGGTGGCATTTAAATTCAAGGTTAAATGTTATTGTTTTATGTTACTATTTCACATATTAGCATTGTATTTTCAAAGTTGTGGAAAGTTGGTTCATTGCATATTGTATTTAGTCAAGGATTTATGTTACTAGAAGTTTCACCATTTGTTAATACATTGAATTGTTTAATTAAATACAGATTATTGATTCAGGGAGTAATCCGATCACCAGTTAACGGGGTCAGGAAGGAATACATTTTTTTTCAATCTTTGATTCAATTGGCCAAGTTTCAATGGGGTTTTTTATTGTTTGCCTTGCTCTGGATTCAAAGCCTATTTAGTTTAACAAGAGTTTTAAAAAATATTGAATGTTACAAAGCATGTAATTGTTCAAAATAGTTATTCACAGAAAGTTTACATAGTCTTCTGTTATTCAAGCATAACTATCAATTCTAAATGTTAGTATTGTTAAAACAAATGGTTTAAAATTGTTTAAAATACAGTTAAAGTTGCATGTTACAAACTTTTATCTTATGGTTTACAATATGTATTCATGAAAACTTCAGCCATTGTTATATTGTTATACCAATTAAAAGAGTTAATATTGAAAAAATATATATTCTATACCTGTTGGTCAAATACAAGTTGAAAGTTAAAAAATAAAAAAATGTTATTCAAAATGTTGTATTTCTTTGTAGATAAAAAAAAAAGGTTAAGAATGTCAGACACTCACATAGTGTGGCAAACAGTTTTAACAGCATTAAAATGTTATTGCCCAGCAATTTTTGCCGGGCAAGTCGCTAGTCATATATATAGTTGTCGTAATTGCGATTTGTCGGTAACGCTCGCAATGTTGCGAGCTTGCTTATCGCCGGGCATGCAAATTGCGGGCTTTCACATGCTCAATGACCATCAAAGACGCTCATTGTCGGGCCTGTGATGAGCGCCAAAGGCGCTCATCCAAAGGTCTGAAGTTGCGGGTTTGCCAAGGCCTGCAATAAGTTGCGAAGCCGCTCATTGCAAAGCCAGCGATGAGTGATGAAGGCGTTTATCACGAGGCCCGCAAGGTGGAGGAGGGAGAAAGGCTCGCAATGAGAGCAAAAGGCGCACATATCGTGGCACACTATAGGCACAGGGGGACAGGCGAGGGGCGCAATGGGTGCAGGGGGAGGCAGGGAGCCCGTTTTGTATTCAAGTGAAGTCTTTTTTGTTTCAATTTCTTTTTTGTCAAACAAAGCTAGTGTTGTTACAAACATTTTACTTAATAAAGTTTTACAATGTTTAAGAAGAAATATGTTTGTGATGAGGGTAAATTATTTGTTTAACACTGATAGAATACATTTCAAAATTTTCTATTTTCTAAATTGAAAGGTTGTCTATAACAATCGTGATACAATAAACAATACTGGTTGAGATCTTATGTTGCAAATAACAACACCAAGTTTAGATTTAAACTATCAATGTTTCACAAAATATATTATAAAAATGCAAAGAAATGAAAAAATGATAAAAAAAAATTAAACTTTGAAAAAACAAACAATACAATAACTTGAACTTAAATTGATTTGTGTCCTATCAACAAATCAGAATCTTCATGTATAATCCAAATATTGTGCCTGCAACCAGTCACTCACCCAGCCTGTACTATGAGTTCGTTCGGCTCCTGGGGTCGACGAAGGGGGATCCGGGTTTATTTTTGAGGGGAGTTTAGACAGGCTTGTATAGGTAAAGTTTAATTATCTGTTTAATTAATGTCTATAGCTTGCGTTGAGAAGAGCCATGGGTTCCATATTTCTAAAAATTGAGGGTATGTGTTTGCTAAAGAATGCGACAGTCTGTCATGAATTATTATGGTATTTAACTTGTTGATTTCTTCTGGAATGTTTAAAATAGAAGACTTCCATTTTTGCGCTATGTTGATTTTACCTTGAAAGCATGTCTTGGTTGTGGGCAGTGGCGTAGCTAGACCTTTTGCTTCCTGGGGCTACCCCTGAGTTTGCTGCTCCATCCCAACTCCACCCCCATGCTCCGAATCTGCCCCTCCCGAAAAAAATTCCCTCTCTCTCTCCTTCACACACACTCTCTCTCTCTTTCACACACACTCTCTCTCTTTCACACACACTCTCTCTCTCTTTCACACACACACACTTTCTCTCTCTTTCACACACTCACTCTCTCTCTTACACACACACACTCTCTTTCACAAACACACTCTCTATTTCTTTCACACACACTCTCTCTCTCACACACACACACTCTCTCTCTCCCTTTCACATGCACACTCTCTCACACACTCACACTCTCTTGCTCTCTCTCTCTTTCACACACACACTCTCTCACACACACTCTCTCTCTCTCTTTCACACACACACACACACACACACTCTCTCTTTCACACACACACACACTCTATCTCTATCACACACACACATTCTATCTTTCACACACACACACACACACACTCTTTCTCTCTTTCACCCACACACTCTCTCACTCTCACACACTCTCTCTCACACACACACATACACTCTCTGTCTCACACACACACACTCTCTCTTTTTCACACACTCTCTCTTTCACACACACTCTCTCTTGCTTTCACACACACACTCTCTCTCTCTATCACACACACTCTCTCTCTTTCACACACACACACTCTCCTTAACACACACTCTATCTCTCTCTCTCACACACACACACTCACTCACTCTCTTTCACACACACACACTTTATCTCTCTCTCTCTCACATACACACACACACACTCTCTCTCTTTCACACACACACACTCTATCTTCTGTCTCTCTCCTTCTCTCTCCCTCTCACCCCCTGTTTGTCTCCCCCCTCTTTGTCTCCCCCCTCCCTTTGTCTCTCCCCCTGTCTCTTACTTCCATGCTGCTGCTGCTCCTCACGTCCCGGTTCTGGTGGCTCCTCCTCCAGGTGGCTCCTCCTCTTCCCTGCAGGCAGAGGAGAGAGCTGGGATCCATGCAGGCAGAGCAGAGAGCAGGGGGGGTGGAGAGGCACAGGGGAGAGCAGGGACCATCAAGGTGGCATGGGGGAAGGGGCAGGAGGGCCATCACAACTTCCTGTATTCCTACAGGACTGAACACATTACACAGGCTGTGTTGCCTGCTTAGCAACCTGACGCCTGGGGTGCTTTGCCCCTGGTGCCCCCCTTCAACTAGGCTAATGATTGTGGGGGGTATAGTGATTTGCAGGACTCTAGAGGCTAGCTCTATGACTTCAGTCCATAACGACTGTATTACTCTACATTCCCACCACAAGTGGAAAAACGTGCCTGGGTTTAAAGGCCTACGTCAGGCTTCCGAGTTACAGGCTTGAAAAGAAAATGTCCGCCAAATGTTTTTCAAGCCCGTAACTCGGATTTAACAGCCTCCATTTTTTTTTCAAACCTGTAACTTGGAACCCATTGGAAGGCTGCCAAAAGACGTCAATAGTGTAGGAAATTAGCTTGCAAACTCACTTATGGGCTTGCTGCCTCCCCCTGAAGCAGGGAGTCCACAAGTGAGGTTGAAAGCTAATTTGTTGTTCAATTGCCATCTTTTGGCAGCCTCCCAACGGCTTCCGAGTTATGGGCTTGAAAAAAAATGACGGCCGACTGTTTTTTAAGGCCATAACTCGGAAGCACTTTGCGGGCTTGCGGAAATTAATCAATTTCCCCAAGCCCGCAAATGTTTCCCACAAAAAAAGGGCACAGGGTAGAGAGAGGAGGGGAGAAAGGCACACGGGAGGGAGATGGGGGAAAGAGACATAGAGGAGGGAGTGGGTTGAAGAGACACAGGGGTGAGAGAGAGGGGGGAAAAGAAACAGGGGAGAGAGAGCAGGGCAAAGAGACACAGGGGAGGGAGAGGGGAGAAAGAGACACAGGGGAGGGAGAGGTGGGAAGAGACACAGGGGTGAGGGGGGAAGAGATACAGGGGATGCAGAGCAGGGCAAAGAGACACAGGGGAGGGAGAGTGGGGGAAAGAGACACAGGGGAGGGAGAGGGGGGATAAGACAAAGGGGAGGGAGATAAGGGAAAAAGTAAGGGAGAGCGTGGGAAAGAGACACAGGGGTGAAAGCGTTTGTCTGTAAATCTCACAAAGTTACAGGCTTGCATATGAGAGCAGCACATGCTGCGGCCTGCAAGGAGAGGCAGAGCAGCTCTTTGCGGGGGCCACGATGAGTGCCGAAGGTGCATATCGTGTGGCCCGTAAGGCAGAGGGTTGGAGAGGCCCGCGATGAGCACCAAAGGTACTCGCATTGTATGGCAAACAGCATTGCGAAGCTTTACATTTTTTTGCTGTCATTTTTGAAGGGCAAGTCGCTAGTCTATATATATACAGTATACATATATATATATATATATATATATATATATATATATATAAATAAATATATATAATTACTATTTTAAATATGGCCCTCCAGACTAGCCAATACAAGAAAGTGAGATATATACATTTTTTTATTTATTCATTTAATTAATTAATTACATTTTCCTTTGTATGGTTGGTCATTTGGAATGGAATCGTTTTAGTAGTTTGGAATGGATTCTAGCCATGTTTTTTCTTTTCTTTTTTGTATTCTGGTTTAACTAAATGCATAATTAAGCAAGGGAATATTCATTTTTAATTAGAAAAAAAACATATTAGTGCTTTTGCTGAACCTCAAGTTGCATTTCTAAACAGCAATGCTTGCATTTCCTGAAGCAAGCTGTCTGCTCTTCGAAGAATGAGGGTGAATGGGTGTGGTGTGAATTCCAGTCACATCCAATTACCTAACATAAACTTCTGACCATCCACTGTTCCCTCCCCCCAGAAACTCTCTCCATTGAGAGATAAATATACACATTCTAGTGATTCAACTTAGGAAGTGATGTAAGAGCCACAAAAAATGGATTCTGATCAGTGGTGCAGGTAGTGCAGTGCACCAGGGCCCTCCTCTGGGGTGCCAAGTGCTGTGTAATAAAAAAAAAAAGGTTCTTGCTGAGGCCCCACGTTTGTCCCCCCCCCCCCCCCCCAAGTTCCTACACCCCTGGGGGTTGGTTTCTGTGGGGGAGGAACAAAGGAGATAGGGATGGGTGCTATGTGAGGTGGGTGCTCAGGGGGTTTGGATGATTGCTGACAAGAACTGGTGGCTATGTAGGGATGGATGCTAAGAAGGGTGGCTGCTCCGTGGGGGTGATACTTATATATGTTTATAAATGTGTACATCTATATCTGTAGAGGATACTACAAGAAAGTGGAGTAATCGTACCCTGGAGCTATTCTGCAGGCAGAGCAGCTTCTCACAGGCAGGAGTGATTTGGTCCCGGAGAGGTCCAGCGCAACATTTTTTACAGCCCGCAAGGGGGACCCACATTTTTTTTTTCTCCAGGGCCCTCTATTCTCTAGATCCACTACCGTTTTTATGTCCTCTGCATACACAGTTAAGTGACATATTTGAACGTTAGTGGTCCTTTAAAGCAAAAATTATTCTTGCTTTTACAAAGTATATACTTTTATAAGTAACTTCCCTGAGACAGGAATTGATACAGAAGTGCCTAGGTTTTTTCCTAGACTACTGATTTTTTGTAATAACAGAGCTAGCTACACTTGTACAATTCAACTGATTGGCTTATCAAATGGCATATATCCTGGTAGAATTTTTCACCTCTAAGAGCTTGGATGTCAGTGTTGTTAAATATATTATGCGGGATGAATTCTGACTGTTCCCATTGACCTGAATATTTAGAAATAACCATCAAAAATCATCAATGTCACACACCATTTTATATATTAATTTAGTTTCCATTTTACCATTTAATTTCCTATTCTACATAATTTAGGAGAATAGCAACTCTGTGCTGGGAGCATTTAATAAATTGCAAAATAGTGGTTCACTTTTTACATTTGTGCCAAGTAGATTAAAATAAAGAGGACGTCCTAGTGTCAGCTATATACACAGTTTTTAGAGGAAAAATCATTTTGGTAAATGTCTCAATTATATTACTACAAAATTAGTTTAGCGGATATACTATCTCATTTGCTTTGAAGCTCAACTACTGTATATTGTCAATTTTCAACCATGAACTTGAATTTTTTAGCAATTATTTAACTGGATGTAAATATTTGGAGACAGTTTCTGCTAACAGATCATGCCTCTAGGAGCCATAAAAATATTCTTGGCTCCAGTTTCCACTTACATTAATCAAGTCTCTAATTTTACACCTCTTTTATTCCATATTTACATATTTTATAATATTCATGCCTCTTCTAATGTGTCACTGGTTTTAAGATGGCTTAACAGGTTTATTAGAATTAAAATATTTCTCAATGCTGAGTGCATTGTTGAATACGTGTTTCTTTTCCAACAATTAGATATTACTTTGCCATAAATTTTAGCTTTTAGCTTATTTATAGACGTGTTAGGAAGCTAAAGTTATTGGAAATAGTGTAGAATTCTCTTTCACCTATGCTAACTTTTTGTAAATCTCTCTTTTGTATTATTTATTAATGTGGTATAATACTAGATAGAGAAATTTCCATTTTTAAAAGATAACATTTTTTCCTACAAAGAAAGCTGTGGAAAAAGTGATATCCCTTTTAAAATATCAACTCAGCTTAGGGAGAAATTTTAGTAAATGGGGTTGCAAGACAAGGGAGACAAGATAGAACATGGTCAAGGAGGTATTATTTCATTACAGTACATCTGCCTATCACTTCCAGCCTGTCCAGCTCTCCAGCTCCCTTGGTCCCTGAAAGAACCATAAAAAGCTCAATCATTGGCTTCCCTCAAAAACCCAGTATGCTCCTGCTCCTCTTATTTATGGGTCCTCGGAATGGTCAAGTAGATTTCACATTCTTATATCTGGTTAGTAAGTGAAAAACAGTGTCTCTACCCCTGTTTGTGCCTGTATCTTTCTGAATAGCCTGATTCTTCCTTTTCCAATGCATTGTTCTTTTTCCATTAGAGAGAGGGTAATTTTCGAGAGTTCTTTACAAAGTACATGTTAAATATATATAAATACATAATTACAAGAGTGAAGCCTTTTGTGGGAACATTTACATGCTCCTGCCCAGGTTCCCAGAATGGAATGTACTATTTATTTACTAATATATATATATATATATATATATATATATATATATATATATATATATATATATATACAGTGCCTTGCAAAAGTATTCACCCCCCTTGACTTTTTACCTATTTTGTTACATTACAGCCTTAAGTTCAATGTTTTGTTATTCTGAATTTTATATGATGGATCAGAACACAATAGTCTAAATTGGTGAAGTAAAATTAGAAAAATATATACAATAAACTATTTTATAGAAATAGAAAACAGAAAATTGGCATGTGCGTATGTATTCACCTCCTTTGTTATGAAGCCCATAAAAAGCTCTGGTGCAACCAATTACCTTCACAAGTCACATAATTAGTGAAATGATGTCCAACTGTGTGCAATCTAAATGTCACATGATCTGTCATTACATATACACACCTTTTTTGAAAGGCCCCAGAGGCTGCAACACCTAAGCAAGAGGCACCACTAACCAAACACTGCCATGAAGACCAAGGAACTCTCCAAACAAGTAAGGGACAATGTTGTTGAGAAGTACAAGTCAGGGTTAGGTTATAAAAAAATATCCAAATCTATCCTAACCATCAAATCTACCATAACCAAATAGAAATAACATGGCACAATAGCAAACCTGCCAAGAGACGGCCGCCCACCAAAACTACCGGACCGGGAAAGAAGGGAATTAATCAGAGAGACAGCACAGAGACCTAAGCTAACCCTGGAGGAGCTGCAGAGTTTCACAGCAGAGACTGGAGTATCTGTACATAGGACGACAATAACCCATACACTCCATATAGTTGGGATTTATGGCAGAGTGCCCAGAAGAAAGCCATTACTTTCAGCAAAAAACAAAATGGCACATTTTGAGTTTGCGAAAAGGCATGTGGGAGACTCTCAAAATGTATGGAGGAAGGTGCTCTGATCTGATGAGACTAAAATTGAACTTTTCGGCCATCAAAGAAAACGCTATGTCTGGGCCAAACCCAACACATCACATCATCCAAAGAACACCATCCCCACAGTGAAACATGGTGGTGGCAGCATCGTGCTGTGGGGATGTTTTTCAGCAGCCAGGACTGGGAAACTGGTCAGAGTTGAGGGAAAAATGGATGGTGCTAAATACAGGGATATTCTTGAGCAGAACCTGTAACACTCTGTGCGTGATTTGAGGCTAGGACGGAGGTTCATCTTCCAGCAGGACAATGACCCCAAACACACTGCTAAAGCAACACTTGAGTGGTTTAAAGGGGAAACATGTAAATGTGTTGGATAGAATATCTGTGGTCATACTTACAGATTGCTGTTCACAAGTGCAAACCATCCAACTTGAAGAAGCTGGAGCAGTTTTGCAAGGAGGAATGGGCAACAATCCCTGTCGTAAGATGTGGCAAGCTCATAGAGACTTATGCAAAGCGACTTGGAGCTGTGATTGCCGCAAAAGGTGGCTCTACAAAGTATTGACTTTAGGGGGTGAATAGTTATGCACATTGACTTTTTCTGTTATTTGGTCCTATTTGCTGTTTGCTTCAAAATAACAAAAAAAATAAAAAATCTTCAGGCAACAAAACACGAAAAATGCCAAGGGGGGTGAATACTTTTGCAAGGCACTGTATATATATATGTATATATATATATATATATATATACATATATATATATATATATATATATATATATATATATATATATATATATATATATATATATATATATATATATATTACCATTAATGCAAAACAATTGATTTGCTAGACAATTAGTGCAAAACAATTCATTTGTTAGAACTACAACTGCTGGTGGAGCCACATGGTGTATGTATAATAAGTCTGCACCAGTCAAGGCACTGGATTTCCAAGACTGAGTGATGCAATTGACACTATATATGTTTCTTTCACATGGTGTGAATATCTTCACTTTTATGCAGTCATGAGCAATTTTCTTGAAATTATATGAGCAAGGGGTTTAAATACAGTTAACATCATTCTCTATTTCTTGTAAATAGTGTTGCAAAGTTCACATGATATATAAAACAGAAGCGGTTCGAACTATTAGTGGTGAGTATAAGAACATAGGATCATCATTGCATTGGCAATAAAAGTTATTTGTTCCCTTTCTATAACTTGTATTTCCATTACAACCACATTCAAGACATCAAAGAACATTCTTTCTTTTTCTGCACTTCTTACGCAGAATAAATCATGACCAAAGTTTCTATTCTTCTGGCTACTGTAACTCATGGGAAACATCAACAGCCCTATTAAATTCCCTCAGCGTGTAAAACCATAGCCCGTAACGTAGCCCGTAAGACTTGCGGCTATTAAATTGGCTGCATAAAGCAACCCGCCAAGACCTGCGGAGTAAGGGGAAAAAAAACATACGGGATGTCGAAAATTGCACTCTGCGGCCACAAATTCTTTGTTCTTTCAAGCCTGTAACTGTTACATTTCCAAACACGCTACTAAATTGCAACAAATTCACTGCCGTTCAACCCCGTAACCCGCGAATGGAGCCAAAATGCCAACGGGTACTAGAGGGGACCCGCTAGGGGGTTAAAGTCCTATCTCTAGCACAGTAAATGCAAATATACACACACTACTGTGTGCATAATTAAAAGGAAAGTGATGTTAGGTATTAAATTAATAGCACAACATGCTCAAGAGCGCAAATCTGCAATATAAAATCCTTTTTTTTATGTTTAATTTCCGTGTTATATCAATCATGGCAATCAGTGTGTTAATACATATAATGGAACTTGCATGGACTTGAATATCATATTTACTGATATATCAATAGTGCATTATTTCTAGAATGCAGGTCCGATTAAAACTCGTATTTGAAACCTGTAAGGCTTTGAAATCTAATCTACATTTTTTAATGACGTAATGATGACGATCTCTGTTGCCATTGGCTCAGTCCAAACCCGTGACTAATTGATCATGTTCATGCCCGCACATCCAACGTGCGACAAATGGTTTACGGGGTTTGCATTTCTTGCCCGTAACTCGCAGCCTGGTATAATTTAATAGCTCTGTAACGCAGCCGAATTTCAAGCCTTCAGCCTTTACGTGCTTGCCGATGCTGCTAGGGGGTTCAAATTTAATAGGGCTGTTATAGTACCAAATTCTGACCCCAATGTTGTTTGCTTGTCCTAGAAGACGATAACACTTGTTTGACTGAGTATACATAAGAAAAAAATAATCACCACAGCAAACCTCCCATCTCTATCTCTGAGAAGGGCTATGCTAGTAAATAACCAATATATATAATTAGGTCAATTCTCAAGCTTTAAAAAATGTAAACAGCTTTTCTAAGTGATTTCAAGGCCTCTGTACTAACTGTTTTTATGAATTCCATGACCTGTTAATTAAAAAAGTTTCCCAATGCAATTCTATACAGCATTATTGTATGAACTATTTTTCATTGTAATCAGTAATATGTTTATCCTATAATACATCCACTATCTGCTCTGAAAATGTCCCAGTAGCTGTCTTTTAGTGTGACAAAAAAGCAACTGCAATTTCAAGTAGGGAATGGATTGCTGATACGTTTATAGCATCTACCCATATTGCAAAGTGTATAATTACTTTCTCGAGTGTATTTTGCGTTGACTAAATTGTTTAGGAACCCACCATACACATAAACATTTTGCCACTAGATATTCCTCCCTGTCAATCATCTTCCTTTTCTCTAATTCAGGGGTATTTTAATACCTACTGTCCATCAACCTTTTAATAACTACCGCCCACTTTTGATGGTAAAATGTCCTTACCGGCAACCGGTGCCGAGGTAACTCCATTTAACCATCTTACTTCTGGTTACATAAATCATATGACCCCTAGCTATGTATCATCCTGTACTTACTAGATATTGATCCGGTCCTGACTACTGTCCGAATGCTTTCTCACCAGCTCTCCAACCAGCCAAGAGTGGTGCTGGGGTCTCTGGCGTGTGATGTCACTCATCAGCGACACCACCTAGAGATTACACCGCCGCTCACCCTGAAAGCTTGAATGACCCACTAGTCTGCAGTACGGACCAGGTTGACTACCACTGCTCTAATTGATTATGACATAGTATAAGACTCCCTTACAGTCTGAAGTGCCTACTACAAAAGCAGTACAATAAATTCTGGGTCAAATATTATAAAACATAGACTGGAAATGACCCATCTTATCCTCTTGCTATTTCAGAGTTGATATCTTAACATTAATTAAAGCTTGTCTACATATGGATATATGACTGATGATTATTGTCTGTGGAAGAAAATATCAAATATTAAAGGATACTATCCAAAACTATACTTATAGGTAGATCCTAAACACTTTTCCTATATTAATTACTACAAGCATTCAAGAGCTGTTCTAGGGCCACAATTTCCATTAGGCAGAGTAGGTGGCTGCCTAGAGCTGTCTGTCTAAATAGGTACTTTGTACCAGCACTTTTTAAAATAGCCATAAAGGTTTGTTTAAAATTTTACCACATAGGAAATATGAATGTATTAAAGGTGGGAATAATAAATACATCCACTCTGGTTATTTGAATTACGGTTTCTACTCATTTCTTCTAATGCAGGATTGTGGAATGCGGATTTTTAAAAATCAATGATATCAACTGCAAGTAAAAGAACACCAACCCCAGACTCTCCTGGGAGTCCATAAAATGACTGTGCGTTCAGTCACTCAACTTCTTCTTCTGGTGTCACACTATATGCATATACATTTAATTTCATGTACGTATTCATTAATCATTTTCCAAACTAATAAAAACGTAAAATTTAAATAAATATGCTTTTTTTCCTTTGTGTTTCGTGGCACCTAAGAAATCTTTACCTAGCGTGAACCACAGCTCTGGGAATGGTAGCTATTAGTAATGCACAAGGCTACACATATATATAAACAAGTGAAATATATAGTTAGAAAAAAATTCCACATTTGTAATAGTTATATCAACAGTTCTATAATGACCCTCAAACAGTGGCTCTTAATAGTGACTTTAGTGCCTCCTTTGCAAACCACAGATCTTTAACCTCTTCCCAATTGTTCAAAATCTTTAGTAGACTCTAAATTACAATAACGTCTAAAATAGGAAAAAGTTAAAGAAGCACAGAAATAGTAAAATGACTCAACTTCATCACAATTTTTTTTAGAATAAAACTGTTTCTTTTTTGGGGGTTTTGGTTTTGCAAGTATTGCAACAACAAAAAATGAAACATTTTTAAATAACACTATTGAAGACTTTATTTTCTGGGAAGATCAGAGTGTTTTTTTTCTCAAGACAATCAGTTATAAATTGTCTAATCTGAATGTAAGCTATCATACATATTACAGTATTACATTTTACTTTGTGAGGGTATAATCACATAACACACTTTTACAGTAACCTGTTTTGTAATTTGTTCTATCTTTAAAAAAAACAAGATGTGTTTTGTATTTTGCTGGGAATTTTTTGCATGTAGTATATGTTAAAACAAGTTACCAGGGCATTTAAGAAATGTCAGGAATTTAGTGAGGAGAAATAAAAGTGCTACCTATAGGAAACATTATCTTTACAAGGAATTGTATATATTGTATAATATATATGTATAATTATTACATGCAAGCAAATTAAAAAGAATCAGTCATACTTTTCATATAACCATGATAATTTGTAGAGATATTGGCAAATACCCAATATTTTGTTTCAATAGGAATGGTCCTGTGTGAAATATAATAGTTATATGATCTACATCTAATTCCATGTGTCTACTTATCTTTCTTTGTTGTGACAAGTTATTTACACTTTCTCTAACTATGGGATGTTTGATAAATTGGAGAAGATTTGAGACTGGTATGTTAATTGTGTATACTGTAATTTCTGGGAGTGTTTTTAATACTACATTCTTGGAGACTCACTGTGAGTTACTATATCCAAAACTTTACATTTCTATTGAGCATAAACTTAAGTCAATCACAAAACACAATAGTTGCTATATCTCCTAATACACAATACAAAACAAATACAATGTTTTCACATACAGTAGGCTCTCAGTTAACCAGAAGTCAAGCCGCCAGAACTCTTAAGCAACCAGAAACAAATTGAAAACTGTACTTTAAATACAACTTTCAATTTACAGGGCTAAACAAATGCCAGGAGCCATGCCACAAAATGCTTATTGGCACCAATAATTCATCCGCTGTATGTCTGCAATTCAGTTCTACCTGGAAGCAGACAGGCATGAGTGACTGAGCCAGTGTTAACGTTACATTCCCCGGGATCAGCACCTCCGGCAGAACGTACCTCTGTGTGAGTGAGGAGTGAAAGCTGCTGCTGCTAGAACAGCCCTCACTGACAAATATACTTAGCAGAGCATACTATGTGCAGCTAATCTAGGCCTCTTTTAACAGTAACTCTCAAGCAACCAGAAACTACATTTACCAGGCATCTACCAATCCCCATGGGTGTCAGATAACTGAGAGTCTACTATATATGAAAACGTCCAAAGACAGAATATGCCCTCATTAATAAGAGACATTTGCATAACCTCTAAAATTCACATTCCATGACATACTGAACATGGACATTGAAATGATAGTGTTTTAAATCAGTATTGCTCAGTTCTAGTTCTAAGCGTCCACAAAAAGCCCAGATTTTTACACCATCCCTGTTTCAACACAGATATGTAAGCTCTGGAAAGGAAAAAAAAACAATGAAAATTCTCAAAAGTAAGCTTCATATTTGTTATGGCTTTCTATTCCCTGAGAATATAGTGGATCGGCGACACTGCACCTCCCAAAACCAAATGTCTAACTTCTAAGGCAACTAGAAATATACACTTCCAAAAAAACGTTTCAAGCCAGACTTTACAATCTCTTGTGGGAATCTAAAACTAGTTCCTGATTTATCAGCAAAGACCTTACAATACCAAAATAATTTTTCGTAAATAATTTACTATTAGTGCTTCTTCAAAAAAATATTAGGTTTTCAGAAAGTAATACATTCACTAAAGAAGGAAATTAAATCTTGCACGTGCCTAAAACAGCTCATACTCCAGCATTATTTACTGGGTTTTTGTTTTTTATAGACATTTTATCTGAAACCTAAAGACATCAATATACTTGCCAGGAGAAGCCATCATAGCTCACAGCCTGGATGTGCTGTAATAAGTATTACTGAACTTGCTATCCAATGCTCTGTCTTCAAATTCAATCTGGAAGCTAAAATGACGCAGGTGATACACAAAGCAGAACATATAAATTCAAAAAACGTCATTGTTACTCCTGGAATATGTATACAAGGACACAAGAAGATGTGGGGTACCATGGGAAAAAGTAAAGGAGAAAATATGCATGGAACAAACACAACAGCATAACAGCCATCTTTCATAAAGCCCATCCCAAAACTGATCTTTTAAATTATGCACACAGAGAAGAGAGTGTTTGGTTTGCAAATATGCAAGAAAATGTTGCCATGCATACTTAGTTATACAGTGGTATCTTGGTTCATGTCCTTAATCCGTCCCAGAGAGCAGAATAGGAACCAAACAGGATGAGAACCAAACAAGCATTTCCCATAGGAATCAATGTAAATTGACATAAACCATTCCCAACCCTAATTTTTTCACATTTTAGTTTGAACTGATGGCCTTGTTTTTAAATAGAAAAGCCTTAAAACTAAAAAGGCATAAATAAAAAAAATATATAATTTCATCAAATAACATAGAATTTAACTTCACTTAGTAATCATTCCAGATGTGTCGAGTTAGGAGCAATTGATCAGTTCAGAAGTGTCAAGTTCTGAGCAGGCGACTTTTCCTCCAGTGAGATGCGACGAGAACCAAATACAGCAGGAATGGAAGCGGACGGGAACTAAGGTGCCACTGTATTCCCTTTAATTTTCAAAGAAATGTTATAAAAAGTTTTGTCTCAAAAATGTTCCCTCTCATTATAATACCATCATCAAACTTATCTAAACATAATCACTTGTTCTGTGCTCATTTTCAGCATCCACTATATATATGATTGAAGGTTGGGGTTAAGTAGTTTATTCCGCAAATTTTTCCTATATTTTCACTAAAACATGACATTACATGTGTTTCCCTAATGGTCCAGTGGTTATGATTCAGTGCTTTGGCCTCTGTGACCTGGCTTTGATTCCAGGCAGCAAACCAAGAGATCACACCACCCTGGAGCCATGCAGGGTTTGGCCTGGCCAGTACTTGGATGGGAGACCACCTAAGAATACAAAGAGTGGTATGCTGTTGCCATCTGAAGAAGGAACTTGCAACCCACTCCACTATATTTGCCATGAATACCAAGTGGATCAGCATGGTTTGTTATGGTCCACGAGGTCAGAGAGAGTAGGAAACAAATGAACAACTGAACAGAGCAATATATATATAAAAGAAAAGAACAATGGAAAATATTTGAAACTCATACTTTGTTTTGTAGAATTCGTTTTTTTATTTGAATTATAATTATATACAATTATATACAAATTATAATAATTGTAATCCATGGGAATAGCATTTGAAGGTTGCAGGTTTTAGTGCAAGTTTTGTTTTGTGTAAACATTGTATGACCTATATAATAATATCTTATGTTTCCTAAGTGGTGCTATAAATATGGGTATATGTTCTTAACAACTACAGTAACCTGGACAACCAATCTAATTTTATTGCTTATGTTGTAGAACTTTGCTATTTCTCCCCAACCCATCTCTTATTTTTGAAATTCTGCATTCCATTGATATGTGATCTTAAAATAGTGAACTTGTTTTTATTGAATTATACCTTTGACCTTTAAATCATTATTACAATTTCCTTATAGCATGGGAAGGTGTGTCAGAAACTAGCATTCACTTTTAGCTCTATTCACTAATAATAAAATATACAGGATACTCCTTAAAAAATCATCAGTGTCAACTAGTGATGTCGTGAACATCAAATTTTTGGTTCGCGAACAGCGGACGCGAACTTCCATCAAATGTTCGCGAACGGGCGAACCGGGCGAACTGCCATAGACTTCAATGGGCAGGCGAATTTCAAAACCAACAGGGACTCTTTCTGGCCACAATAGTGATGGGAAAGTTGTTTCAAGGGGACTAACACCTGGACTGTGGCATGCCGGAGGGGGATCCATGGCAAAACTCCCACGGAAAATTACATAGTTGATGCAGAGTCTGGTTTTAAGCCATAAAGGGCATAAATCCCCTAACATTCCTAAATTGTTTGGAATAACATGCTTTAAAACATCAGGTATGATGTTGTATCGATCAGGTAGTGTAAGGGTTACACCCGCTTCACAGTAACAGACCAATCTCCCCTTTTAATGCACCGCAAACAACCGCAAACAGTCCCTTTGCACAACCGCAAACTCCCCATTTGCACAAGGTTGGATACCAAGCTAGCCATTTCCCATTCCTTGTCCTCACTGATGTTATTGAAGGTCTCTTCCTCCACCCAGCCACCAATGGTCCCCGAAAGGTGACAACAAGCCCCCTGGGACGCCTGCTGTATTTGGACTTCCCCCTCCTCCTTTTATAACACAGCTTTCATGCATAGCATAGGATGGATTTGCATAAGCTAGGAAACCTACCCACAGACATTCACTGTTCCCATCTTAAATGGATCTCATCATTGTGGAACCTCTATATTCATCATTAATCCTTTCCTGAGGGACCGATAGAAACTGTATCAGATGAATATAGAATCTATTTTTTTTTCCATAGGGATTAACTAAAATTGGAATAATCCATTCTCAGCCCTGAATCTGATACATAAATAAATAAAAATGTAACCAGAACTTTACCTTAACTGAGGAGCTATGGTGGCAAAAGCTGAAATTTATTTTTGCCCATGTATCTCTGTTTAGATTCATACTTCATGCTCTTAGCTAGACTGAATATACACTGCAGGTCCTTGTATCTTAAGCTGTGTAAATAAATCTCTTGGAAAGCACTTTGCAAGTGAATAGTGCAAAATAAAAATCTAAATAATAATGTATTTAAATGTATTGAAATTGATTCAAATGGCCAATTAATGAAATAATTATATATTCAGCTGGTGTTCTCTAAACTGAGCTGCTCAGAAGGCATGGTATTTCAAGCCTCCTTGATAGCACCTGCTCCTGCACGACAACAGAATGCACAGCTATAAATATTATTTGAGATAACTGCCTAATAATTTATACTGAGAAGCCTAAAAATAGTACATTTGATTAAGACTTTAAAGTTATTTGGGGAAATAAATCTTAAGAATCCATAACAATTATATAATTTTATTTGAAAACTACTTTATAGGTGTAAAGGGAGAGTTAACATTAAAGTACTTCACTCTATAAATCTTTGACACCAAAGAAGTCTCTTTATCAAAGACGACATTTAAGATACATATACAGCTTACCTCTCAAAAGCTAATGCAATAGATTATTATTTATGGCCTGTCCATTGATTATTTTTTTTACAATTTTAATAATATATTTGATCTACTCTGTTAATGTAAATGAAGCTCTTGTAATGTGAAATTATAACTATCCCTCCCTTTTTAATTCTTTATTTACTCTTTTCATATAAACTATTGGTTTTGTATGTTACATAGTTACATAGTTACATAGTAATGTTGAAAAAAGACTTTCCATCAAGTTCAACCTTTTAAGATCTCCTCTGATCTGCAACATGCGGATTAGTTATTAATTAATTAGTTGTTAATTAATTATTAATCAACTATTTAATTATTATTATTATTTTTTAATTATTAATTAATCCAGAGGAAGATAAACAGAAAAAAAAACAAGTGAAACTTAGCCAATCATCTCAAAGGGGGAAAAAAAAAATCATTCCTTCCTGACCCCAGATACTTGCGATCGGATTTCTCCCTGGACCAATACACTCTCTCTAATTATCCAGGATAACCCTGAATTCCCTTTTTAATTAGAAATAAATCCAGTCCCCTTTTAAAGTTATCTATCAAATCCGCTGTCACCACCTCCTCTGGTAGAGAATTCCACAGATTAACCACCCTTACTGTGAAGAACCCTTTTCTTTCTTTAAGCTGGAATCTTTTTTCTTCTAACCTCAAGGGATGTCCTCTTGTCAGTTTAAAACCTCTTGGCACAAAAAGCTCTCTTGACAAATCTTTATACTGACCCTGGATATATTTATATAAGGTAATCATATCTCCTCTTAGATGCCTTTTTTTTCTAGAGAAAATAAGTTTAATTTAGTTAGTCTTTCTTCATAACCTAGCGCTTAAAAGGTTTATCATGGTGTTTTTAGAGCATTTTGAAATATTACTGAAAACAAGAGATCTTGTTTGTTTTCAAAATGCTAGCATAATGACAGAATGTGATCTACTAACAAAAACAGGAATCCGCCCAAATACTAACAAAAAAGCAACATATTTTATTTTGCTGTGAACACCAATGTTTCAGTGACAGAGAATCAGTTTTATCAGGGACCAACCACTGTAACAATATATTCACGGTGACCTGTAGATGATTGATATCAGTGAAAAGTAAAGATAAAATGTAAATGCTAGCATTTTTTCCTACTTCTCACATGCTTCTCACGTGAAACCCGAACTACCTCAGTGGCAGAGATTCAAACTTCAAATAAGAAGAGCTACAGGGCAAACTGAGTACAATAAATGAATTATTACTGTGTTCCAAGGAGACCAGCTTTACTGATTGGCTCACAAGGCTTACACATGTGAGGGCAGAATACTAGTAACAATAAGGTGAGACATGGAACTTTATTCTATGCATATTTAGGGGGACATACCACGCCACCAAGTGCAAGCAGATCTGAGAACTTCTTGGGCCACAACAAAGTCAGTGTTTCTAACTACATTTTAATCATTTTTTTTTATTTGATTCTTTTGTATTGAAATTTTAATCGTTTTTTTCTAATTCATGTATAACAATTATTGTATCAAACATCAGACAACACACAATGTCAATAACCTGTATTTGGACAAAAAAATATAAAAAATGACCAGGTATGTGGTTGATATCTGTCATTATTGTTTGTCCAAAATCAAGAGTTCACTAAGCAGAGAGAGTAGGAACCAGGATGCCACATTCATTTTTTATAAAGATGCACTCTTTTCTAAGATACTATGTAATTGATTTAAAACAGGTAGAAAAATACAGAGAAAAAAAAACATAGAAGAGATGATAATACACAGTATAAGACTTATTCCTTAGTAGTGAAATGCTTAGCATTGTCTTCTGTGGAAGATCTTAGCTAGGTAATAACATTTAGGACTGCTTTGGTTTATTGGAGTGAGTGATAGTCATATAGGGAGATCATGTAGCATTCTAGGTGAGTTATGCATTTATTCACTTTGTGGGAAGACATTCAGTTATTTATATGCCATTTATTATATGAATATTCTGGGCAAAACTTGAGTGTATGGGTTCTCAGGTTTCAGAATATAATGCTTTTAGTAACTAAATTCATAAGATGGACATTTTGATTTTCAGTGTAGTTAAGTTCTTTTCAAGACTGATTTACAATGCAAATGTGATCTTAAGTTGTTTGTCTGATAAGCCTGTCACAAACTTTGGGCCCTATGTAAATCTCTGCAACATCAATTACTAGTGCCGTAGCAGCACAGTAAAAACTACACAGCTATGTTACCTAAAACATTGTGAGCAGACGGCTACGGGTCACTGCTATGAGGGAACTTCACAACAAAGCCGAAAAGCAAGGCAAAAATCTCTATTGATTTTTGCACTGACAATAAAATATGAGTTGCTCCCTATGCTAATAAGATTTTACGGATCACTTGCAAATAAGGGCACCTTTTGTAACTGCAAAAAGCAGAAGAAAGATTTACGCGTACCAAAGACTCTTGCTAAGACCCCAAGAAGCATTTAAAGTGACAGTATAGCACAAAAATCCTTACAAAATGAAGAAATGTCAACATTATTTGAAACTTAACAATCCAATATCAACATATGTGTAATTAAAAAATGTGATTTGTTAGTATGAAGCCTGTTTTATGATACAACATCCAGAGTAACATACAAACCCAGCACTCAAGGGGTTAATGCATGTCGCAAAACCATGTTGCCTAGGAACAAATGCTCTGATACATCGTCTATAAATATATCATATTTTAACACAAGATTTTAACAATATTTCACATTGTTTTAATATTAAAATATATTTTAAATTAAAAATCAATTACTATCTATATATATCTCTGTTTCCTTGAAACCGCGGTTACGGCACTTCCCACTCATTATAAGATTTATGACATTCACAATTCCTATTGGCTCCTAGAGCCCTTGGTTTGGCTACTCCCTACACAGATATCTGTTGCGGCTGGGGGAGTGAATTAGTTACATCAGTGTAGAATTTAGGGAAAAAAGCTCCGGCAGCCGTTTTATAACAGTGCCCTAACTTAGAGCACCTGATTTACATAGGGTTCTTTATCAGTTAATCATAGGTAGATCCTCTCTATCCACTGGACATCTGATAGGGATGGAAAGAAACAGATCTGCAGATCACATATATAGTTGTGAGCATGAGGGCCATTGCTCACACTTGCGGGCTCGCGTAGCGAGGGCAGCGGGCGAGGGCCTCAGTTGCTGGCATGGAGCGCCTTCGACAACTGCGACCCTCGCAAACTTTACCTCGCAACGCAAACAACATACAACACACGTTAACACACATTACGACCTCGCAACACTCGGACGCAACTCGCGAACATTACAAAATTCAAAACACAAGACATACACACAGCACATACATAAAAAACTTACCTACAGCAACAGGGAGCATCCAGGACCTCAAAAAAACAACTTACACCTTCATTTCACTTAAAATAAAAGAGTTTACACACTAAAAAATTTGATAAGCGACAGAAAAAATGGCCGCTGAACAAAACGAAAACGAGGCTACACACGCAAACACCATACGAGACACGTTAGCACACATTACGACCTCGCAAAAATTGGACGCAACACGCGAACATAAAAACATTTAAAACACAATAAATACACACAACACACACATAAAAAGCTTACCTACAGCAAGACGAACCATCCAGGACCTAAAAAAAGCAACTTACACCTTCATTTAAATAAAAATAAAAGATTTTAGACACTAATAAAATCGCTAAGCGAGAGAAAAAATGGCCGACGAACAAAACTAAAACGAGGCTACAGCACTCTAAACACGGAAAACACCACAACACACTCGCAAAACACCACAAGAAACTTGCAAAACACCACTAAGCACCTACGGATAATCCACGAAGACGCATACCACAGATTACCCGCCATTTCAAGCCAATGCGGAAATACACCACTACGCTAACGGTTTCGTCTTTCGCACGCACACATTATTACACTGCACACATTCACCACGCTTACACAGCAGCTCCACACCACTAATGCTGCAGCAACATCAAAACACATTGACAGCTCTTCAACACAATGCTTCAAAATAGGTAAAGTATATTCATTTATTAATGTATTATATATTTCATTATTACACACCAAACAGCATTAGCTCACTTACAATTTCATTGCCGTCATTTTTTGACGGGCAATTCGCTAGTCAGTTATAAAACAAAGAAATTCATATTTGTTTAATCTAACATTTCATATGACATTCAGAAAACCAGAACCATTGAGTTTTTGTAAAATATTTTACAAAGCATTTGCCCACAGTATAAATAAAAAAAAATGAAATGTAAGATGTAGTATTTCTTGCAGTAGACTAAAGCCACAATTAATCCTTGGAGATAACTTTAATTAAGTACTTACTCAACACAGGCTCTGTTTATTTTATCATTTTTTTCTAAAAGAAACAAACACTAGAAATAACCTTTGATGAAGCTCAGTTGATGCAATCTTAGGCTGTGCATAGAATATGCTGGTAGTCTTATCAAAACATGTATTCAAAATACTTGGAATTTCAACAAAAAAGCATGTCAACAAGTTATTGTAGCTTGAAATATTTCATATTCCACCAGAAGTTATTAGGTCATGCGTTATTTGCAAGATGAGATAACACTGCAATTAACAATCCTGTAAAGATATAATTTATTACCTAAATATTTTTTGTCTTTAAAGAAAAGCTCAAACCATGTTATGGCACATAACACATACGCATGAAGGAATCAAAAGACGAAGGTTGGTTTGATTGAGATTTATGGTTGATTAGAAATCTTGAAAAATAATTTCTTTTAGGGTTCAGTTTAAATTAATATCCTATTCACTCATCAGTTTTTTTACTTTAGAAGACATTTTGCTTGATGCCAGAAGACATACTTAAATGAAATATAATTTGCTGAAATTAAAATATAAAAGTGTACTTGAAGAGAGAAAATCTGTGTTTTCTCTGTACAATTGTTAGCTTTGGACAAAAATCTGGTTTAAAATGAATCTATACAGTTTTTGATGCCTGCAGATCAATTCACTGAAGCTTTATAAAACTGATGCGAACCAGAGTGAACATCAAACCACATGAACCGTTTTTGCATGTGAGTGTTTCTTTGTGTTCAACCTTTAGTGTATAGTGCTTGTGAAGTTTGGTGTCATCTAATTTTAGATTCCTTGTGGTATGATTATAAGTGAACTAATTAAAGCCTAAGTTAAGTGCTAACAACATGTTAAATCAAATTTAATTTTCAAGGAAAAAAATAACATTCAATATTAATTTTTAAAGATATCACTGTCACCATCTGACATCCATGGATGGAGATATAGTGAATGAGAGGAACAATTTATAGCCAGAGTGGAGGGATAGCTTGGACTATACCTGCAGACAGGAGATAAGATATAAGGGGGAGTAGTTATGTTGAAGACTTTGTATGATACACTCAGTAGACTGAATTTTATACTTGAATCCTCAAATGTAGATATTCTTCAGTGTATGCTTTTTCACAGTTTCAATAGATTTGCACATTTTAAAACATATGTATGTATATGTAAATAAGTACATGTGGGATCCAAGGAATCGACATCTAAGTTGGTCCCTTGTAATAAATATTTGTATTTAACCCACCCTGTTTTGGTCTTTCCGTAACAAAGTTTGATCATAAAAAGATGAAAATAATATGTGTAACAAGGGTGGCAGTATTTGTGAAACAGCGCAGTTTGTGAACCATTCGCATGCTGCTGTGGTTAAAGTGTACCATGACTGGACAAAAGGTATCATTGCGAATAAATGGCGTCAAAACTGTGGAGCACCTCATGACGTTTGTCTAAAATGACAGTACAGCAATCCCTGTTGCTTATGGGGATCAGAAGCAAACAGCTGGTCACTGCACCCATGCTGACAAGGATTCATCTTCAGAAACGGCTTCAATTTGCACAATAAAACCGATATTGGACCTTCTCAGATTGGCAAAGGGTTGACTTCTCTGATAAGTCATGTTTTCTGCTCCATCAACTGGACAGGACATTGGCGTGTCAGGCACAAAAACCTCACAGAACAAACACTCTGCAACCATTGTTGGAAGAACACAAGCTGTTGGTGACAGTGTTATGGTCTGGGGAATGTTTTCTTGGCATTGTCTGGGCCCACTCATACCTCTGGAAGGCACTCTCCACAAATTGGGTTATCTATCCATCCTTGCAGATCAAGCACACCCATACACGTTGACTGTCTTCCCTGGAGCAGATGGAATCTTTCAGCAGGACAATGCAACATGTCACATGGCCAGAATTATCCAGGAGTGGTTGGAGGAGCACAACAAAGACTTCTAAGTACTTCCCTGGCCTCCAAATGTACCTGTTCTTGAAGTCCATCAATCCCCATGTTCCTGTATAGATACTTGCCTTAGCAACACCTCTTTTGCTTTTCTAATTATGTGATCCTCTCAGTCACTTCGTAGGATGTCTGCAGTGATTGCTTGTGAGTGGCTTTAAAGTTGACCCCATGATTGGTGCTTAACAGAAGGAAGTGCTGCGGGAGGAAAAAGCAGGAAATCCTTAGTCAAATATAAAATATGTTTTCAAGCTTATGCAGAAGTTTGATTTTCTGTATATGTAGTTATCCTGTTACTTTCAAGCATATTTTATAAGGTGTATAGCCAAAATGAAAACTGGGAATAAAGATTTAATACCAAAATGTAATATAGCCTGATTCAATTGAGCTATCGTAAGTTACCAGAGCCCGTAATTGAGGCCGTAAGTTAATTTGCTATTCAATTGGCGTCTTTTTGAGGGCTCCAAACAGCTTACCTGTTACGGGCTTGAAAACTTTGTGATAGTTAAACCTGGATCTTACAGCCTCACGAAGACTTAGATGCTTCACTTCCGCAAGAGTTACGATCACTAAAATCGCAAATCGCTATTTCCTTTTTCCAGTTCCTCAAGGCCGCAAATGATTTCACACCCGTAAACAGCAAATGTAGGAGAAAATCCTAGGAGTACTAGAGAGTACCTGCAAGGGGGTTTAACCCCTGTCTGCAGCACTGTAAATGCAAAAAAAATCAATACTGCAATGTAAATAATAGGGAAAGCGATGATAGACATTAGAATTAATTGCACAACATTCTCAAGCTCGCAAATCGTCAGTAAGATAAATTTATTTTTATGTTTTTAATTTCGGGGTTATATTGATCTTGGGTATCAATGAGTTAATACATATCAGGCCACCTATATGGACTAGAACAGTATTGCATTTTCATAAATTTGTATTTTGAGGGTTTGGGAGTCCCTCCGCATATCGGACCCCCGAACCTAATTGATTGACATGTAACCTCCATATTTTACTGACGTAATGATGGCGGTCTCATTGTCTATTGGCTGTTTCAAAATGGGAAGTTACGGTCTTGCTTAATTGATCATATTCCTGCCCTGAACTGCTAGGGACCAGTGCATGGTTTACGGAGTCGGCTATCTGTCAGTAACTTGCGGGCTCCTTCAATTAAATAGCACAGGAATCGGAGACGACCGGGAGCCCACAGCACGCCCGCAGACATATGGCCTGTATCCCACAAGATGAGGGCTTGCAATTGAATCAGGCTCATAATTGCAGGCAGGCTCAGCATTATTAGTAATTAATGATACTTGTTTCTGCATACTTAAAATATACATAGTGCACTTATTGCCTCTGAATATAAAATGCTTGCTGGGTTATCATTTCATCATAAATTCCTGTAGGTCAGACAGTTCACTTCCTGCATCCAGTCTGAATCGTCTCCATTTATTGTTCCCAACAGATATAAAGATCTGTGTCATTTTGTCAGCAGAGTAAGATGTCAAGGTTGATGTACAGTAATTTGTAGTTGATGATTACATTGGTGCGGATATGGATGATGATAATTAAAAATGGCAGCTACACCATTAGGAAGTAGTTTGTCAATGTAACCTCACACAATCAGGATTCAGCAGGGTTGTGGATGTTTAAATGTTAGCTCAAAAATCTATATGTAGGGAATTGGGTAAGTTAAAGCTAGGATTTAGATATCAGACAACACAACAATTAAAAACTAGATAAGTGACTTTATTTTAGAGAAAAAAAATGACTGTGAAGGATGTAAAAAATAACAACATTGAGAACTATAAAATGTGCTAGTTTGAGAGAGATCCAATTTAAACTTTTCCAAAGATGGTATATAGCTGAATCTATTTAAGCTAAAATAGATTCAAAGAAATACTCAGAAAAATGCTGGAAGGGATGTAATGTAAAAAGCACTCATTCCCACTTGTGGTGGAAATGTACAAAATTTAGACCATTTTGGGCTTTTTGGGCTGATAGAATTGCCGAAATCTCTAAAGTTCATTTAATGCCTTCTCCAGATTGGATGTTGTTCCACATTTTTCCAAATTAACACCAACTTTCTTACTAAACTTACTATAATTTAAATTCTTATGGCAGCTAAAAGATTAATAGTCCTTAATTGGAAATCAGGAGCAATTCCCTCCTGGGATGATATTAAAGAACTGGTTGATCCCAAATTTAATATAGAAAAGGAGTTTTGGAAGTTTCTTAGTGGAATGGGAGTGAACGCTGGTCTAAAATGGAATATGTGAGAACAATATATACTCACAAGCAAGTAATGTGGTTTTTCCAATATGTACTGATATATGATTACTTCCATGTTGTATAATTATGCATTTTTATAATGTTTTTTTCTTCTTCTTCTTCTTCTCTGTATGTATTTTATTTTTATGTGTGTTTGAATTTTATATTTGTAAATAAAGAAAAAATAAATAAATAACAACATTTGAGGCTATGTAAACCTTTCTGCTTATACCGAGTTTATTTTTACAAATATGTAACGGTCACATGAAACTTGCGTAGGGTGCTAACTGTGACGTCACCAATAGTGGACACGCCGACTCTGAAAGCGGCATGCAAAGGCCGAACCTACTAAACATAAAAGAAGAGCATCTAAAAACTAGTAACTAGTGGAAGCATTAGAAAGCTTCCATGAGGTAATAGAAAAAAAACAACATATATTTGTAAAAATAAACTCGGTATAAGCAGAAAGATACAAGGAGTGGAAGTATTAGAGGGCGTCCAAGAGGAGCCTTCATTACAAAATGAAACAAAGATCCTAAAAGAAACAAGTGATTTGAAATCAAATAGGAGGGTGAAAGTAGTGTAAGCTTTAAAAAGGCTCCCACAAGGTACAAAGAGCATAATAGCATTAGCAAGACACTCTGAAACTAAAAATATTTTATGCATAATAAACAACTAAGAAATTATACTGATTTCAAGGAATGGAAGTATACTGAAAGAAGTGGCTATGCAGGGACAAGACTTATAATTATAGACAGAAAATATAAATGAGAACAATTTGACAGAAAAAGTATGAAAAAGTGTCAGTATACGATTCATGAATAAGTATCCAAGAAACAAAAGACAAATCATATGTATATACAAAGAAAAGAAAAATTGATATCCACAAGAAGTAGTAGTTAAAATGCATGGATGTTAGGGGGAGGTGTATTAGATAACACAATTTTTTTTTTTTTTTTAATTAAGAAATAAAACACAACAAGTAAACAGCACAAAATACAAGTATTGAATCACTTTACAAACTAGTTTTACAATATAATAAATAGGGACCAAAACAGTGCCCTATTACAAAAAAAAATATTTACTTTAGGAAATAATGTCATGACATTACCACATTAACATTAACTTTTATACTGTATTTATATTTGTGTTTGTTTTATCTGTTATGTGGCATATTTACACAAAATGTCCCTTTCTATAACTATGCTACATCACTTTAAATAGCTAAATCTGTCCAAACTACTTGAGTGTTGTTAAGTAAAAACTAACCATATTTAACACTTCATCAGGTTATCTTTATTTAACAAGCAATTAATGGGAGAGTAATCTGTCCTTGGGCCTACTGCATCCCA
The DNA here is from genome assembly GCA_027410445.1 of Discoglossus pictus. NCBI lineage: Eukaryota > Metazoa > Chordata > Amphibia > Anura > Alytidae > Discoglossus > Discoglossus pictus. The sequence goes on from CM050166.1 coordinate 341,589,358, forward strand.
ATCAGTAATACAGTCAACTAGAACTCCTTCCTGCCTTGGGTTATTATCTTATCAGCCTATTTACAAAGCCATTAAACAAAGGAATGATAATTACACCACTCTAAATATGTGGACTCATTGTTCTTGATAATGTGCTATAGTGTATCAGGAGTACACTGTGGAATTTGTTCGCTTTGACTTATTACAATATAAAATGCAATGTTTTTATTTTCAGATTTAAATAGTTTCAAAGCCATAGACACGTGTTCTGGGTGTCACATGTTTGAACATATTTTTTCTCTTTTTTTCATGTCTTTTTTATTTGTGTGGAAAAACTGGTGCAGACAACCAATAAAATGTTTCAACCATATTAATTTTAATTAAAAAAATAAGAGCATGCAAGGCTTCAAGATAGAGGTGTTTAAAAATGTATAACATTAAAAAAGTGAACTCAAAAATGTTCTGCCTTGGGAAAGCGATATGTAGGGAATAGCTGAGGTTGTGGGATCTTTAGGCTCAGAGCAGGGATTTGGAGCATTAGAGGGGACTTGTGAAAGTTTGGCAATGGGATGTGGTTATCATTTTGATGTCCTGGTGATCTGTGAGGACCTTTGAAGCCCAGAAATGTTTTTTTCTGGTTCATTTAGTATAGGAAGCACTGGTTTAGACAATTCCTAAGAATGAGAATAAGAAAAATAATCTTCCATGTTGTAATAAGTTGGTACTAGAGTCTTAAGTTTGAAAATGGATGAGCAGTGAGGGGGGCAAAAGGCTAAATAAATAAATAGAAATAAAGCAGAGGAAAAAAAGAGAAACAAAACACTTTTTGCAAGGGTTACCTGCGGGGGTAGTTGCATATTCCAAGGGGATGGTGGGCCACTCCTGTCATATTGTGTTGTTGCTCATTTTCCCTTCTTTTACATCCTTATTGGAGGTAGAGCTGGTGGTCATGCGGTCATGGGGTTGCATCTGATGCCAGCGGTCCCTGTGGCCAGATGAACTGCAAGTTACTGTATTTCTTTATTTTTTTATTCTTCAATGTGTAGATCACATATCTTGTGTATCATTTTATTATTCCTTGTTAGCTCTATGGGACAATGTAATATGTTATTAACCAGAGTTGTGCTTTAACAGCTAGTTCCCTTAAGAATTGCTGGGTGTAGTTGAGGTTTTGGATGTAATTATCTCATGTTTAGGGTTTCTAATTTGTTATTATGTACTCTATGGGCCAGATTAAATTGTCAAAATCCCAATCACCAAAGCCCGTAATGTAACCCGCGAAAGTTACTGATATTCAATTGGCCTCATCTAGCTCCCCACAATCTATTTGCGAGCGACAGGCTGAAAATTCCTGCAGTTATCAAAATCACACATCTGACCCATCTATTCCTTTGATCTGTGAAGCCATAGATGTTACAATCGCTAAAATTGCAAATCGCGATTAATTGCTTCTACAAGCCCGCAATTGCCTTCAAACCCGTAAATGGCAAATGTAGCAAACATTTTTACGAGTACTAGCGAGGACTCGCAAGGGGGTTAAACACCTGTTCGTAACACTATAAAAGCAAATAGAATACTGGACTTTAAAATATGGGGAAAGCAATGAAAGACATGATAATTAATTGCACAACAATCTCAAGCTTGCAAATATGCAACAAAAAGTATTTTTGTTATGTTTAATTTCAGTGTTATATCAATCTCAGTAATCAAGGAGTTAATACATATCAAACCACCCACATGTACTAGAACATTTCCTTCATTCATTTTTATTATTTTGTACATTGCCGGATTGCGAGTCTGATCGCATATCAGTCGTCTAAACACTAACTGATTGACGTTTAAACACCATATTTTACTGATGTCATGATGACGGTCTCATTTACTATTGGCTGTTTCTAAATTGTTACTTACGGCCTAGCTTAATTGATAATGATCATGCCCTGAAATGCTACGTATGGGTGCATGGTTTACAGATTTGGCTTTCCGCCAGGTAGCTGCGTGCTTGTTCAATTAAATTGATCTGTAACTGTTGCAATTTTCAAACCCGCAGACTTATGGCCGGTATGAAAGCAACTGCGGGCTTGGTATTAAATGAAGCCCTATGTCTGGATTATTTGTTTCCTAAAAGAAAAATCACTGTCTTTCATAACATTTTTATAAATGACTATAATATCATTAAAGCAGCAAAACTATTGTTGTTCTTTCTAAAAATAAGGAATTTCTTCACTCAAAATTGCTTATACAATGCATAGAAAATGTAAATTACTGTATTATTAAGCTGTCATGGTAAAGCTTGGATAATGTTATCCAAGTTGAAATCATTCTCTGCCTACCAATGAGAGAGGTGGGGAGGGGTACAGCAATGGCCATTAATAAGGTAAATTGTGTTTTTAACAACATTTTCTGGAAAAAGTTTTGATTTGCTGCTCATGTATTTCTTATTATGTTAATTAATGATGAACTAAAAAATGGGATCAACTTGAAAATCACCAGCACTGTCCCTTTAAAGCACCTTCAGGAATATTGCATTAGAGTTTCACACATACATTCTGACAAAAAAAGGTTTACGAATGAACAATGCATTTGCAAGGCTACTGTCCAGCCAGCCACATGCCAAGTAGATGTGAGATTTAATAGAAACATTAATATTTGCTATAACATTAATAATTAATAGAGAGTAAACAGCTACATCAGTCAGGGGTAGGAGAGTTTGGATGTAAAATAACTTTCTGCTGTGTATCAACTTCTGTAGACTGCAAGAGCTAAGAGGCAATTATCTCTAGTCTACTTTTATACAAATGTTTCAAAGACCACTGTAATACCACCTTTATAATATTTAAATTAATTTATTGACTATTATTTATAATTATTCTTTACTGTGGACAACTATTTCCACTTTACGGTCCCCCCACCAGGAGAAGTAAAACAGCACATATAAAATGGCTCCCATTGCAGCATAAGTGCATTTAATATATAATAATACTTATAATACAAAAAAAAATCACATACATTAGTTGTCAAACTGCGAGTTGTCGTCACGCTTGTGAGCCTCGCAAAGCGAGGCGAATTGCTGAGGCATGAGCTTGCAAAAAATATGACTTTAACCACCAAAAGACGGCAAAAACACACAAATATGCCTCAAATTCACTTACACACTCACACACAGCACAGGGAGCCTGTGAGTGAGGTTGCAAGTTAATTTGAGGCATATTTTGTCTTTTTGAACGATCTAAAATCACTAAAGAAGGAAAAATGTAGGCTGAAAAAACTTTAAAAACTTTGTAACACAATGAAAACGAGGCTCAGCAAGGCCAGGCACGCAGAACTTAGAAAATACGCAACGCAAAAGACAGTAACACTTACTCCTACAATGCCAGGCACGCGGGACACAGACGAACAACGCCAGGCACGCAGGACTTAGAAAATACACAACGCAAAAGACAGTAACACTTACTCCTACAATGCCAGGCACGCGGGACACAGATGAACAACGCCAGGCACGCAGAACTTAGAAAATACAGAACGCAAAAGACAGTAACACTTACTCCTACAATGCCAGGCACGCGGGACACAGACGAACAACGCCAGGCACGCAGGACTTAGAAAATACACAACGGCAAAGACAGTAACACTTACACCAACGACGCCAGGCACGCAGGACTTTGAAAATAAAACCAAAGGCTGTCAGCTTGCGCCACGCAAAGCTTCAGCAGAAACACAGAGGAGAAAGACACTGGGAAGGGACAGGGGGAGATAGTGGAAAGAGACACATGGCATTCCCAAGCACAAAAGTTGCAAGTTGCCGAGGCCTGTAATGAGCAGTGAAGTAGATGGTAGGAGAGGCTCGTAATGAGTGCCAAAGGCGCTAATTGCGAGCCACGAGATGAGCTCCAACGGCATTCAGCGCGGGGTTCGCAATGAGCGCTGAAGGTGCTCAGAGGGGGCAGAACATTGCATTGTGTGTCAAACAGCATTGCCAGGCTTCAAATGGTATTACAAGTCGCTAGTAATAATATAATAGTAATAATAATAATAATAATAATAATAATAATAATAATAATAAAGCTCGTACTCACTGTGTAAAGTATAAAAAAATCAATTATTAATTCAGTTAATTGATTATTAACTGTTTCATTGCACATATTAAGATTCCCCTCCTCATAAGTAAATCACTGCATTATATATGCAAAGTGCACAGATTGACCTTTAAAAATAAATCTCCACAGTCAGAAAATACACATATCTAAAGTAAAATGTCCATAATAAACATCAGAAGTATTTCACACTTTATGGCTCAATTTTTAGTGCTCCAAATGATCTGTTATGCTCAAAACAGAGAGAATGTTAATACTGACTATTCGTATAGTAGAACTATTATGCTACACTCTGTTACGCTTTCCTCTGATAACAATTAATTTAGATGGCATTCTTGTAGCAGTAGTCAGAGCTGTTACTGTTACGCTCTATAGACTCACATTAGTAGGTCACTTACTATGAGTGTTCAGATGTGGGGATGTTTAAATAACAATAATAATAATTTTACACTGGCAATCATGATGTCACAAATGTTAGATTTAGATTTCCCAGAAGTAAAAGGTATTTAAGGATAATCTAGGAGCTGGCTTGAAATCCAACATAGTTAGCAACAAGATGGAAATTATTTTTCTTGCAGTAATTACTATGGAACTCCCAGAAGATGTTTATTATGTTCAAATGGCATTGAGTCTCAAGATATTTTTGTATGCATTATATTTTTTTCAAGGCCTTGTTTTGCACTCTTTGCCTGCAATAATTATTTGTTATTTTAACTTGCCTGCATAAAATTGAGGTCAGCAATAGGAATATGTTTCTGCGTATTTTCCTGTGAATAAGACGCCTGTCACATGGAAAATTAATATCACCTTGTTTTGTAATAAACTACTGTGTCTTAGAGTGTTATGCATATGGAGTTCTCACATTAATGATTAAAGGATCCTACAAACATGTTACTTTCGATATAAGTATGTATGCATAGTTCAAGTTAGACCTGTTACATGATCTATATATTATATATACTGAATAATATTACATACTCTTTCACCAAACCATTCTCACCTCTTTCTCTATCTTCATATTAATAAGATAGGTACACCTCTAGAGGGGGACAATTCAACAACCTCTCATGACTCAAGTTTAAAAGTTATCAATCTATCCAGTTTCAATCTTAATGAAAATCATATCTCCGTGTTACAAAAAGGGTTGATGTTTGTCCCAACATCCAAATCTGATAAATTTACACATATAAAAGATGTTAATCTCTTTGCTCGTAAACTTGCTTTACACAAATTTTATAGGAACAAAAAAATAAGAGAATATACGAATCTGGGTGTGGAACGAGAGGATATTGAGACTTTCCAACTATTTATGTCTTTGTTGGAAGAAAATAACCCAGAAAAAATAGTAAACACAGAGATATACTCGAAAACCTGAAAGAATAAGAGTACTTTTACTCCGGCTCTAAAAGAATTCGCTAACATTTGGGTATTCCTACAACAAGTAACTAATGACATTGAGAATATTGACTGTTCCAAACTTGAAAAGGTGTTTAACCTAACAAAAAATGAGTACTTGGCATTGGAAGAACTTAAAACATGCAAGAACATACAAATTAAACCAGCTGATAAAGGTGGGAATTTGGTTGTTATGGATAATGAAGAGTATAAAAGGATGTGTAATAAGATTTTAATGCTAGGGGCACATCGGCGCCAAATCCTTGCAGCATTGTGTGTGTGTGTTTGCGTTCCTTTCCCTGTCCTTACCCAATTTTGTGCATGGCAGTGTGACTGGTAGATGGTACCCCATAGTATGAGAGGTCTCACCATTTAGTGGGATTCTGATTATACCATCAGCGATATAAATGACATCAAGGCATACTATAGGCAATTGATATGTAGCTCTGAATAAATAAATTGGGTCTATTAGTCCCTAAAAAGAGGGATATCTTGGGGAAGAATATCCAGACCAGAACAGAGCATATTTTGGAAAAATAAATAAATCTTTGTGGAGCCTTATGACAAAGCAGGTATTTCTCCTATGTTGAAAATTGTTTTATTTTAAGCCTAATGCCCTTTAACTGAGTATCAGCTAATATTTATCAGCTAATACTTACTAGTCACCTGGAAGGATAGGGGGGATATACGTCAATAATTGAGGACTGGAAAATTCTTATTATAACAATAACACACACAAATCTGCAGGGAAGAAATATGATTGCCCCTCCAATGTGAGAAAAAAAAAACATATTTTATTGATCGCCGTTTTGATCAATAAATAAATTAAAGTAAAATTATTATGACATTTACCCAAGTTGTTATAAAAATACTATCTTCATATTACCAAGTGTCTGACTTGTCTTTCTATTCAAGAAATGTCAAATCCAAACTGATTATTTTCTAAATGTATTTACAGTACTCTACTGCAAAACCCAAGGCTCAAAGTGAACAGTCTCCATAAGAGCCACACATTTACTGTCCCTAGAAGAAACAATCGTGAATGGAAGGAGTTGCCTTTAAGGAAAAACCTTAGTTCTTGAAAAAAATCTGCTAAACGAAAATTTTGTCAGAAAATACCACTGTGGGCAGTCTTGTTTGCTGGCCTTTTTTTAATTAAGAGAGGAAGGGAATAGAACTGAATATCATCTGTACACAAGGGAGTGTATCGATTTTAAATGACTTTACTTAACTTTTTTAAAGTTTTTCAAATTTTTTGTTTAATTTGTGTTTTTTTTTATGTTTACTTCACCCTACCAAGGTCATAAAAAACTCTAAGGCTGCAAGTAACTGATGAGCAAGAGTTACGATCACTAAAATCGCATATCGCTATTCAATTGCTACAATTCCCCAAGCCTGCAAATGTTTTCACACCTGTAAATGGCAAATATAGGAGAACTGGAGAGGACCTGCAAGGGGGTTAAATACCTGATCGGAACACTGTAAATTCAAATAAAAAATCAATACTGCACTGTAAATGATGGGGAAAGCGATGAAAGACATTATAATGAATTGCACAACAGTCTCAAGCTTGCAAATCGCCAATAAAAAATGTATTTTTGAATGTTTCAGTCTGGGGTTATATTGATATTTGGAACCAATGAGTTAATACATATAAGGCCACCCACACAGACTAGATCAGTTTGGGCATTCATTTTTATTATTTTGTATTTTGCGGTTTTGCGAGTCCCATCGCATATCGGACGCCCAAACCTAATTGATTGATATGTAACCTCCATGTTTTACTGCTGTAATGATGGCGGTCTCATTTTCTATTGCCTTTTTCTAAATGGGTGGCTACGGCCTTGCTTAATTGATCATGTTCCCGCCCTGAACTGCTACGCACGAGTGCATGGTTTACAGGTTCGGCGTTCGGCCAGTAACTTACAGGCCTGTTCAACTGAATAGCACCGGAATTGTAGCAGAGTTCAAATTAGACATACGGCCTGTATACCGCGAGATGCGGACTTCTAATTGAATTGGGCTCCTAGAATACAAAACATAAAACTGTCAAAGAAATCACAGGTTTTCTTATTGTGTTTAAATGACTACCTGGAAAGTATAACTATAAGCATATATGTTTAATATCGTTTTAATAGTGATTTGAAAGGTAATTGATGACATCAATTGAGATTATAAAATAGCAACTAGCTAGAGCAATTGCATCCCGATTAAAATTGTTTTGCAGTATGCAGGAAATTTATTGAATTAATCACCTGTGTTAAATGTTTGCACCTCATGTGGCCTAATATTTAGTGATGTCCCAGGAGGTACAACCTGTATACACCTGGGTTTATATTGCAGAAAGTAGGTCTATAAATATGTGCTACTTTTGTATACTTTTGAATGAATTTATATGTTTTAATTATGCATTATGTTATTGTGGACCGGTGTTCAAACCTTTTCTAGTCTTCACATTTTTGTGAAGGGCATAAGTTGCTGTTCTCCTTCATTATGCACTGATGTAGTTTTAATAAGATATAATTGTAGAAATTAAATACATATACTTTTAAGGTGTTTAGGACTGTGTATTCCATTCTACAAAAAGAACCCTGCTGAAAAGTCAGGTTTTGGGTTATTTTTCTGGAATATGGTTAATGCCTGGTTGGTGATAACCTTGTGGATATAATTATTATACATTGTGCTTGAACTAATAAAGATTCAGTATAGAAAATGTTATCATATATGATACGGGTTATCATTATATAGTAACTAAAAAATATAATAAACGGCTGCTCATATTGAGTCATACTTGTACCAGTAAAATTCCCTATCACTAAATTCACTAGTTTTTAGTGTTGATATGGCCTAATAGGACTGGAGCTCCTAGTGCATTTGGGAAAAGTCCCACTGCAGAGTAAGAAAAATATACTTTCCATGTTCATCATGTGTATAAAAGCACACCTATGAAAAAAGGTAAATGTTTTTATCAAGCCCTGTATTTTGTCAGATAAATATTTTCCATTTTGAGTTTTTAACTGTGCTAAAATTACAATGCAACAGATGTTTACTTGTCTAGGTTATATTAGAGTGTGGCCTCAAACTAACTCACAGTGAACAGGTGCTTACATCATAAAACCACAGTCACATTTGGCAACCTTGTTGGCAGTTTCACAGAGTCCAAAAATTAAATAGGCATGAAAATATAATTAATGTTTCATTTTTTTTCTTGCAAAACTCAATAAAACCAATAAATAGTAATCATTGGATGTCTAAATTGCACTTTACTTTCAACGTGTTTGCAAAACTCACAGTTCACATAGAATACAGAGTAAATTGATAAGGCTATACAAATGAAAATACAATACATTTCAATTCAATAAAATAATTCAATTATTATATGTGTTATCATGTAACAATTCCTAATACAGTGCAGAACATATACCGTAATTGTTCATTTTCAGCTACTGATACAGTGAGGAGAGTTCATTTCCTGGTGCTTAACACCAATCCAATATACAACAGACAAAAGCTGGAAATAAAACATAACCTTTAATTATGCATATTAAAGTGCAACCAACCCTTTTAAAAACAATAACAGCTGTTGAACTGCCAAAAAACAAAATCCAAGTAAAGCTAAAGGTATAACAAAGATAAGATATGACTTCAAAGGGTACCGCCTGCCTGGAAGGCTACCCTTTTGGAATACCAGGACCGATTTCTAGCTGTATCCCTAATGAAATAGCTTCTCTTGTCAACATATGCAAAATGGTAACAAAAAGAACCCCTAAAAGAAGATAGGATATTGACACTACCTCAGACAAAAAAATGCCTAAAATTTAAAAAACCCTGACGCACGTTTAGTCGGACTAGCTGAAGTCATCAGGAGTTGCTTACTTTCTCTTATGAGATTTAAATAGTACATGGGTATTGCGCGCTTTCATTTAATTGATTTCATTTCATTGATTGATTGCAAGGTCTTCACTAACTAAAAACTTCTGTAAAAAAAATATGCTATGGGTTTATATAGAGCCCTGTTCAATTGGCCAAATCACAATTTAATAAGGCTGTTTGCGTCTAACTCACATTTTCAAAATACACATGTTCATGGGTGTATTTCAGTTTGATTTTGCCCTAGTACATTCAGATTTGTGAAAGAAATGTCACTGCATATAGGCATTTCAGTACATATACAAACATATTGCAATGTACTGCACTGTTTCTTCAAGCAACCAACTGCCCCTGAAAAATTGAAGCTGTAGACCCTTGCCTTGCGGACCTAAGCAGAAACACACCCTTACATATGCCATTTATTATGTCACTTTTGTTATAATAGAAACTGCATTATATGCATTTCAGTATACATTTTGAAATTAACTAGCAGCTTTAATTATAATACAATTACAAATAAGAATTACATATTAAATTTGGAAATAAGCATTAAAGGGAGATTGTAATAGAAGCTCTTTTCAATCTGAATGTGAAGTAGCATGTTAATAGTATAGAGTGTGCCCAAAATTATTATTTTTTTTACTTATTCTTTGTATTCATTTGCTTTATTCTAATATTTATTTCTGAATGTTTATGCTTATGTGATTCTAGACCCTCTCGATGAGTTATAATCAGTTGCAGTGTTAATTTGAGGAAATGTTGGAGTGAGCTCTTGCTATTTGCACTGTGCTGAATTATTGCAGTGCTGCCATTCCCTATGTCTAAACAGTATTAAGTAGAGAACTGTTCCTCTTCAAGAATTTCATAGAAACAACAAAATACTTTAAAGTGCTAAATACAATTCGGGACCTACTCTTCATGTGTTTATGTTTGTGTGTATTATTTTAAACCTGTGTGAAAAATGATTTACTGTTTTTATTAAACCACTATGAAAATAGGGCTTGATTACATGACTCCCATAATGCTGACTTGGCCCAGCAGAACTTTTTACAAGCAAGTTTGCAGAGCTATTACATGGCTCCTGCAAAAGAACTCCAAAAATTACGGACATGCACCCAGGGGGTATTGCTCCTAGCTATGTAGCTCTAACATGCTCTTGCCACCTACTTAACATATACCAGTAGTCTCCATGGCAATACCACTCAACGCTACCCACTAACGCACTATAATAGCACTAACATATACCAATTCTACATATACATCTATCTACCCATCCATCTATATATATAACCTCCTCCTAGGCATGGAGGGGCTTAACAAATATTAAAAACCAGTAACATGCCCATCAAAAATGATGGGGCAATAAAATGTGAAGCCATGGCAATGCTGTTTGACACAAAATGTAAAGCTTTTTGTACTCTGAGGACGTTCGGCACTCATTGCGAGCCTTTCCTCTGGTGCACTTTTGCTCCTGTGTGAAAGTGCTACGCGTTTGGCAGTGTTTTGCGCGGTCCGGGGTTGTGTTGCCTAGTTTTCATTTTTTTGGGCGGCCATGTTTTTTCTTGCTTTGGCGATTTTCGGGTGCCAAAACTCGTCAAAATCGACTTAAAATTGCATTCCACCACACTCCCGGATGTCATGGCTGTTCCCCATCGCCTATGGCTCCGCCTTAACAGCTCGCCTTGACGACGTCTCGTAGTTTGACAACTATTATATGTGATGAATATGGGGAATGTACAGTCAGGTCCATAAATATTTGGACATCGACACAATTCTAATCTTTTTGGCTCTATACACCTCCACAATGGATTTGAAATGAAACGTACAAGATGTGCTTTAACTGCAGACTTTCAGCTTTAATTTGAGGGTATTTCATCCAAATTAGGTGAACGGTGTAGGAATTACAACAGTTTGTATATGTGCCTCCCACTTTTTAAGGGACCAAAAGTAATGGGACAGATTAACAGTCATAAATCAAACTTTCACTTTTTAAAACTTGGTTGCAAATCCTTTACAGTCAATTACAGCCTGAAGTCTGGAACGCATAGACATCACCAGACGCTAGGTTTCATCCCTGGTGATGCTCTGCCAGACCTCTATTGCAACTGTCTTCAGTTCCTGCTTGTTCTTGGGGCATTTTCCCTTCAGTTTTGTCTTCAGCAAGTGAAATGCATGCTCAATCGGATTCAGGTCAGGTGATTGACTTGGCCATTGCATAACATTCCACTTCTTTCCCTTAAAAAAACTCTTTGGTTGCTTTTGCAGTATGCTTCGGGTCATTGTCCATCTGCACTGTGAAGCACCGTCCAATGAGTTCTGAAGCATTTGGCTGAATAATAGCAGATAATATTGCCCGAAACACTTCAGAAATCCTCCTGCTGCTTTTGTCAGCAGTCACATCATCAATAAATACAAGAGAAAAAGTTCCATTGGCAGCCATACATGCCTCTAATGTATACAAACCTAACACCACAGGATTTACTACTCTAATGGTATGCTAAGCCATGATACCCATGGCACACTAACCCCTATGACCCCCATGGATCCTATCCCGCCAGATTGTTGTTCAGGCATGTCAGACTCTCAGTGTCCCTATTGACCACAGCATGCCAGGCACATCTGTCAGCCACTGCCCCTCTGAGTTCCCTAAAGCTCATGTTCATTGCATAAGGGTGCATAAGGATCCCCATAATCCCTAACACTATTCCCCCCCAAACTACCTACGTTAAATTTAGTACAAAAATACAAAATCAGTACAATATAAAATTAATTACAGAAAACTAAAATAATGACAGCAAATAAAAATAGAATTTCTATTAAAATCACATATATAGTTGTGAGCAGGCGAGCTTGCTTAAGCCGTTGCTCACGCTAGCGGGCTCGCATAGCGAGCCCGCGGCCCTCGCGAAGCGAGGGTCGCAGTTGCTGGCAAGGAGCGCCGCAGGCGCTCCTTGCCAGCAACTGCAGCCCTCGCGAAGAGGGCTGCAGCCCTCGCAGCAACTGCAGCCCCCGCGCTCCTTGACAGCATTTGCGGCCTTTGCGAAGAGAGGGAGCTGTGCGTGCACGCCCCTGGAGAGAGGGAACTGTGCGTGCACGCCCCTGGAGAGAGGGAACTGTGCGTGCACGCCCCTGGAGAGAGGGAGCTGTGCATGCACGCTGCTGGAGAGAGGGAGCAGAACTCCATGCCCCATTAGACCCATCAGACTACTTACATTCATTGGAGCATTTCAATTTACCTCCGCCATGTCTCCCCTGCCTGCACATTTTCTGCAGAGGCAGGGAGTTTCAGAATTACGTCACATGCATGCAAAGTCATTCAGGAAGTCCCTGCCTCTGCAGAAAAACGTACAGGCAGGAGATGCATAGTGGTGGATAATTGAACAGCTTCGATGAATGTAAGTAGTCTGATGGGTCTGACTGATAGTGACAGATCTGACTGATCGGGACCATGAAGGCCTGGCCTGGGGGGACATGAAGGCTTAGCCTGGGGGGACATGAAGGCTTAGCCTGGGGGGACATGAAGGCTTAGCCTGGGGGGACATGGCATCATGGGCTGGAGGCCATAAACTAATAAAAAAAAATACATATATACAACAAAATGTGCACTGGGACATTATTTATATATATATATATATATATATATATATATATATATATATATATATATATATATAGAGATAGATAGATATATTTATATATATATATATATATATATATATATATATATATATACTGTATATATTATAAATATATTATAGATTTTATACACACTTATATTATACAGATTATAAGTACAACTATATATGTGATATAATGATGTATTGTGTGTGTGTGTGTGAGGTGTGTGTGTAATGTGCAGTGTGTATACATATATATATATAATGATGTATTGTGTGTGTGTGTGAGGTGTGTGTGTAATGTGCAGTGTGTATACATATATATATATATAATGATGTATTGTGTGTGTGTGTGTGAGGTGTGTGTGTAATGTGCAGTGTGTATACATATATATATATATAATGATGTATTGTGTGTGTGTGTGAGGTGTGTGTGTAATGTGCAGTGTGTATACATATATATATATATATAATGATGTATTGTGTGTGTGTGTAATGTGCAGTGTGTATACATATATATATATAATGATGTATTGTGTGTGTGTGTGAGGTGTGTGTGTAATGTGCAGTGTGTATACATATATATATAATATTGTGTGTGTGTGTGTGTGTAATGTGCAGTGTGTATACATATATATATATATAATGATGTATTGTGTGTGTGTGTGTGTGAGGTGTGTGTGTAATGTGCAGTGTGTATACATATATATATATAATGATGTATTGTGTGTGTGTGTGTAATGTGCAGTGTGTATACATATATATATATATAATGATGTATTGTGTGTGTGTGTGTGTGTGTGAGGTGTGTGTGTAATGTGCAGTGTGTATACATATATATATATAATGATGTATTGTGTGTGTGTGTGAGGTGTGTGTGTAATGTGCAGTGTGTATACATATATATATATATAATGATGTATTGTGTGTGTGTGTGTGAGGTGTGTGTGTAATGTGCAGTGTGTATACATATATATATATATAATGATGTATTGTGTGTGTGTGTGTGTGAGGTGTGTGTGTAATGTGCAGTGTGTATTCATATATATATATAATGATGTATTGTGTGTGTGTGTGAGGTGTGTGTGTAATGTGCAGTGTGTATACATATATATATAATGATGTATTGTGTGTGAGGTGTGTGTGTAATGTGCAGTGTGTATACATATATATATATATATATATAATGATGTATTGTGTGTGTGTGTGTGTGAGGTGTGTGTGTAATGTGCAGTGTGTATACATATATATATAATGATGTATTGTGTGTGTGTGTGTGAGGTGTGTGTGTAATGTGCAGTGTGTATACATATATATATAATGATGTATTGTGTATGTCTGTGAGGTGTGTGTGTAATGTGCAGTGTGTATACATATATATATATATAATGATGTATTGTGTGTGTGTGTGTGAGGTGTGTGTGTAATGTGCAGTGTGTATACATATATATATATATATAATGATGTATTGTGTGTGTGTGTGAGGTGTGTGTGTAATGTGCAGTGTGTATACATATATATATATATATAATGATGTATTGTGTGTGTGTGTGTGAGGTGTGTGTGTAATGTGCAGTGTGTATACATATATATATATATATATAATGATGTATTGTGTGTGTGTGTGTGAGGTGTGTGTGTAATGTGCAGTGTGTATACATATATATATATATATATATATATATATATATATATAATGATGTATTGTGTGTGTGTGTGTGAGGTGTGTGTGTAATGTGCAGTGTGTATACATATATATATATATAATGATGTATTGTGTGTGTGTAATGTGCAGTGTGTATACATATATATATATATATATATATATATATATATATATATAATGATGTGTTGTGTGTGTGTGAGGTGTGTGTGTAATGTGCAGTGTGTATACATATATATATATATATATATATATATATATATAATGATGTATTGTGTGTGTGTAATGTGCAGTGTGTATACATATATATATATATATATAATGATGTATTGTGTGTGTGTGTGTGTAATGTGCAGTGTGTATACATATATATATAATGATGTGTTGTGTGTGTGTGAGGTGTGTGTGTAATGTGCAGTGTGTATACATATATATATATATATATATATATATAATGATGTGTTGTGTGTGTGTGAGGTGTGTGTGTGTAATGTGCAGTGTGTATACATATATATATATAATGATGTGTTGTGTGTGTGTGAGGTGTGTGTGTGTAATGTGCAGTGTGTATACATATATATATATATAATGATGTATTGTGTGTGTGTGTAATGTGCAGAGTGTATACATATATATATAATGATGTATTGTGTGTGTGTGAGGTGTGTGTGTAATGTGCAGTGTGTATACATATATATATAATGATGTATTGTGTGTGTGTGTGTAATGTGCAGTGTGTATACATATATATATATATATATATATATATATATAATGATGTGTTGTGTGTGTGTAATGTGCAGTGTGTATACATATATATATATATATATATATCACATATATAGTTGTGAGCGTACGAGTTGTTGCTAACGCTGCGGGCTCGCGTAGCGAGCCCGCGGCCCTCGCGAAGCGAGGGCACTGCCCGAGGGTCTCAGTTGCTGCAAGGAGCGCCGAATTCGCGAGGGCACTGCCCGAGGGTCTCAGTTGCTGGCATGGAGCGCCGTAGGCGCTCCATGCCAGCACCTGAGGACCTCGCAAAGCGAGGGCCGCAGTTGCTGGCATGGAGCGCCGAAGGCGCTCCTTGCCAGCAACTGCGACCCTCGCAAACTTCACGTCGCAACCCAAACAGTACGACACACACATTACGACACTCGCAAACAACATACGACACACGTTCACACACATTACGGACTCGCAACACTCGGACATTACAAAATGTAAAACACAATACATACACACACCACATACATAAAAAACTTACCTACACCAAGAGGGAGCACCCAGCACCTCAAAAATACAACTTACACCTCGATTTTACTTCAAATAAAACAGTTTAGAGACTAAAAAAAAAACGAAGCGAGAGAAAAAATGGCCGCCGAACAAAACGAAAACGAGGCTACAGCACTCTAAACTCGCAAAACACCACAAGAAACTCGCAAAACACCACAAAACACCTACGGATATTCCGATACAAACGTATAACACACATTACTCGCCATTTGACGCCAATGCGGAAGTACACGACAACGGTTTGGGCTCGCGCACGCACAGTGTTACACTGCACACATTCAGCACGCTTACACAGCAGATCCACACCACTAATGCTGCAGCAACATCAAAACACATTCACAGCTCTTCCACACAATGCTTTAAAATAGGTAAAGTATATTCATTTATTAATGTATTATATATTTCATTATTACACACTAAACAGCATTAGCTACCTTACAATTTCATTGCCGTCATTTTTTGACGGGCAATTCGCTAGTAATAAAATAAATTACAATTAAATTTTTTTTTTTTTACTGAGAATAAAAAAACGAAATCTCTAGGGAAAAAGGTGTTTATTTATACATTCCCCTCCTTGGATTACACACCATCAACAATCTTCAAACCTGGAAAATCAGAAGCATCCAATGTTGAATAGAGTGATCGGTCCTCTCTTTTTGGGCCTTAGCACGGTCCATAGAAAAAGGAAAAAAAAAACTGTCTCTCTATAAGAAAAAAATAGTAAAACTAATGTGTGGTTGAGGTTAGATTTAGGATTTAGACTCATTTAGCCTAATACAATTAGCTACTTGCAAATGCCGTGAACTCATACATTTGGCTTTCAGTGTTTTTTTTAAATAAATGTTTATATGCATTCTATTGACTTAAGAATTCATTAGTGCCAGTACCAAAAAACTGAATAAACTATTAAAAAAGAAAAAATAATGAATTAGTGCCTAAAAGTAATATTTGTCGAATATGTTGCAATATTAAGAGTGATTTTAAATGTGTTTAAATTTACGAATTGGGCAATTGAATCAAGCCCATTGCAAGTATTTGCAGGTCTTTCAATGACCATGTAGCGTTGGGTTAGATTTCTTATAGCAGCCAAGTAATTGCAGTTTTGGAAAAATCACACATAAAGCCTTATTCTATTCGGTACTTGCAAATGCCTTGAACTCATATATTTTTTTTGGGTGTTTTTTTTATAAATGTTTATATGCATTCTATTGACTTAAGAATTCATTAGTGCCAATAAGTAATATTTGCAGAATATGTTGCAATATTAGGAGTGATTTTGAGTGTGTATAAATGTATGAATTGGGCAATTGAATCAGGCCCATAGAACAGAGAGCATACCACACCCAATTCAATTGCCCAATTCGTAAATTTAAAATCACTCTTAATATTGCTATATATTCTGCAAATATTACTTATTGGCACTAATGAATTCTTAAGTCAATAGAATGCATATAAACATTTATAAGAAAAACACCCAAAGCCAAATTTATGAGTTCAAGGTATTTGCAAGTAGCTAATTGAATAAGGCTAATAGTGATCACTAAAGAGTTTTTTATGGGCAGCATAAAATAGCTAGTTTAGGGTCTCCGTGACCTTTTGACTCACAAACTTTTCTACGGGAACCATTTAAACAAGTGACTTAAACCTCTTAAGCCAGTGTGAGAACAAAATGTTCAGTTTTACTCTTTCCAAACCACAGCAGAACATTTATGGCAATTTGCACTTCTTCAATTACTGTGAAAAATTAGACTGTGTTTGCTCTTTCTAACCAGTGTAAAGAAACAATTGTAAGTTGCCTTTTCTCTTAAACCACTGCAAAACTGTGGGATTTTCTCTTTTTATTTCAGTATGTGTGGTCTTTCCTTTTCCCAGTGATTTCAATCACTGGAAAAAAAAGTTTACAAAATCAAAACTTACATAAAATAACGATCTTTAAAGGACCACTGTGGTCATATTTTTAGGAGCATTTGTTACAAATATGCAACATTTCTACAGAATATAAAAAATAATTATACAATTATGCTGTTTGGAATCTACCATTTTGGCTTCAACTTATCTAATTCCTGAAGTGGGTAGGGTCTTCCAATCCACAGGAAGTATCTGTCTACACAATGGAAACAAGACAATTATATCTATCAGTGTTTAAGGGGGATACAATGGTAGTTAATTAGGTTACAAATACACGCCAACCAGAGAAAGTAAAAGGCAGCAAAAGTCAAGAAAGGAAATGGGGCCACACAGTAAATAATAATAGCATACAAAAATGTAAAATATAAAGATTTTTTTGCTTTCCTTTGGTCATTAGCATGTTTAGTTATTCAATAACAAGACAGAAATATGGATCATAATGGTCCTTGAAATAAAGTTCAAATATTAAATACAAAATTAAATGCATGCTGCTGTACATTCCCACACAGTTAATTGTACTGCAAAATAAATGTGTGTGTATATACACACAATCGAGCCACTGATTAAGAACCATAACAAGTTATACCAATAAATAATACATCACATGAGGTATAATAAATATATGCTTCTAAAACATTTATGTATTATGTTCTGTAGTTCCATCCAACCCTGATTTGTCAAATATATCAGCTTACCATCTCCAGAATCTCTTCATTTACCTCTGGGTCTCAGGCTTTAATTCTCCCAGTGCCAAGCATGTTAAACTAACATGTTTGCTTGGTTCGGCCTCAATTTAACTTGCTGTGGTAAAATAGCTGATTACCATCCCTTGACCCAACGATCAAACAAGAGGTAGGAAGCTGTAGATACTAAAGGTGCATAAGAGCCCTTTCTCCCCCAGCCACTACCCCCAGCCACTGAGAAAGTGAGCACCCTTGTGGGATTAAAGTAACAGCTATTTTTTTTTATAAAATATAGTGTCTGGTCGTCTTTGAGGCCAATCAGACATTTAATATAAACCTAAAATATCTGCCCCCTACCAGAAGCATATGAATGTGGAGGGGGTAGAGGTGAGAGGGGAAAGGAGGCAGAAAGAGAACTACAATACACATAACAAACCTACTGTTAGAAAGCTTATCTTCTGCTGAAAAAAAAAAATAGATATTTTTCATAGGCACATTTAAACTTACATATGTTTACTACATTCTCTTCGATATTGTAGGCATCCATCTTGACCTCTTTGACCTACGTCAGCCCCACCATCAGTGAAGGGTCACTTGCTTCTTGATTTTTTTTTTAAAGGAGAGAACACCGCTCAGAAGTACCAGTGCACAAGGGTCATACGCAGACCCATAATTTGCCTTGTGCAATTTTTACTTTAGGATACAGACAACCTGCACAGAGGAGGGAAAGGGAAAGGTCAAAGAGATATACATATATAAAATATACACTTAAACTTTTTCTATATTCTGGACTATCCCCCACCCAAGCCCCCGCAGGTCACCATTACCCTTTCCCCCCTCTCCTCCTCCCTTTCCCCCGTTCCCCCTTATCCTCCTCCTCCTCACTTTCCCCCTCCCCCTTATTCTCCTCCCTTTCCCCCTTATTTCCCTCCACTTCCCCATTATTTTCCTCACTTTCCCCGCTTCCCCTTATCCTTCTCCCTTTCCTTTATCCCCAGAAGAGACAGAGAATTTTGTGGTGACTGGAAAGGACTGTCAAGGAATGGGCCTTCTAAACAAATGGATGGAGTTTCTGGGACTATGGCCAGGTCACAAGCTAATGGAATGGCTGAAGGAACTGGTAGATGAGGAGGTCGCCCTGGAGGAGCAATATGCTTATTGGCTGGGACCTATGGGATTACCTCATGGGAAGTCCTGTTTTTCATTGAGGATGGAGGAGGCACTTTGGGACATTGTATATGGGGATCTGGATTTTGCCTTGGGGACTGAAAGTAGACAGCTGAGTTTGTTTTCCAAGCGCTGTCAAATGCTAGGATTGGAGCCAGGCTCCCAGACAGCGAGCTTACTTTGACCTTTGATCCAGCAGGAGTTACAGCTGGAGGTGGAATATGTAGACTTGCTAGATGAAGCATCCCTGGATGGGTTGTGGCCACCCAGTTGGGAGGGATCATGGAACAGAACCACCTAGCAGAGACTACAGGGACTCAGCTAAATGTTTCCAAGGCTGGGTCAGAAGAGAAAGGTATGGACTATAAACATAGTGGGAAGGTTCCATGGATAACCATTGTACAGGAACCAGCCACAGACCCTGTAGTAGAAACAGCAAACAGTCCTGCTCTCCAGACTGTGCAGGAGGCAGTAACAGCCAGTGCTCAGGGGCTGTCTGTATCTACACACCAGGCAGTCTCAGATGGAGAGAGCCAGGAGGTTTTCCCTGAGGATCAAGAAAACCAAAGAGCCAGAGGGAGGTGAGAGCTTTACCCAGATAGTAGTTCTAGAGAAAGGAGGCTGGGAGATAGTGAGTACAATGCAGCCCCAAGGAGTGGAGATCCCAGACAAGTCGATCAGAAGGAGTACCGACTGGCAGATTCAGCAGGTACAGTCCTTAGTGGAACTATTGTTTTATGGGACGCCTCAGAATAATGTTTTCCCTAAGCAAAGGGGAAAGACCTTTGGGCGGTGGTATAGGAATAACCTGTGATGAGCAGTTACTGGAACTGGCTAGTCCCCTGGGAACACTTGAATTGGGTAAGCCAGAATGCCCATTAAATTCCCTGGGACTCCAACACTGGACAGGGGAAGTAGCAGACATGGGAAGTGGAAGAATGGTGACCACTTGTGGTCCCCTAGACCCAGTGATGGTTGTAAATACCACCAGCTGTTTTTACTGGCTTGGGTGGGGGAATGGGGCCCCAGGATTACCCAAGAGTGCGTTTTGTCACCTGGCCTCCCTACATTGACACCCCCGCAGCTACCTTTAACACTTGAAGGGAGGGGCCACTGGCCAGGCTTTTTGGGAGGGGGTTGGCTACTGAACCACAATAGCTTATGTCAGAACTGCCCATTACTCTAGCATGGATGATACCAGAGAAGGGCACTAGCCCACTTTGCAACTCCTGCATCTCAGTTTATTCAAGAGAAAGTTCAGGCCTGACAAAGGGAAACTTATGCTCCTTAATTTTACACATGGGACTGAGTACTGTTCCAGAACCAGCAGGTCAGGAGGTCTCCCTGGCCTAGAAGGAGTGGGTTTTGCTGGGAAATGATCTTCCCAAGTTTTTGCTGGACCTACTTACCTGTATGTACTGTTTTCCCTGTACTGCCTTGAAGGGCCCTCCAGGACAGTAATATTGATGCTGCAACATGCTGACAATCATGTGATGGAGATAATAGCCAGGATGTTGCATTGACAAAGGAAGGGGCAGTTGTCATGCCCAGGGCCTGACCAGACTGTTTTACACAATGGCCTGGGCCTGGCTGGCCAGAGTTACCCTGTTTTTATTATAATGGATATGTATTTCTTAGTGCTTATGGTTAAAATATGATTACACTGTTATACTGTATGTATGTTGGTTTATGTATTATGTTTCATGTTATAGGAATTGTTGTAAAGGAACATATTAGCTAGTCTGCAGGCTATTGCACCAGCCTATTATGTTTCAATGTTGTTATCTGGTGATAACTCACTCAGCCCACCTAAATATAATCAACAGGATGAGATCTGATCTCATCAGAGGTACAGTTTTTTTCCCAGTAAGTAGGGGGTAGCCTATTATTTAGGGATTGGTCTTACTGATTGGCCAGCCTATGTACCAGAAAATTGTATAAATGTGCCAATTAATAAAGGTATGACAGTGGTATCTGTACTTACATAGACAAGGTGTAAGTGTCATTCTGTGCATTAACCCTAATTCTAAGGAATTATATTGTGGTCTCCTGAAGCAAGTTCCTGGGCATGGTTCCTGTGTATAGTCCATCTTCTGCAATCAGAGGTGTACAAGGACTGCACGATTCTGCTGGATGGGTTTGAACTAGGTTATTACCAAGTCCGATTTAAGTAGCAGATCGTGGCAATACTTAAAATTAACCCCGAGCCACACTCGGGAATACCGCTAGGAGGGTTAATGTATTTAGCTCACTCTTCCACAACCAATCAGGGGTGCCCCTTCCTCAGACTTTTTCAAAAAGAGAATAAAGAAATTTCTCTTCACAGGATCACATATATAGTTGTCAGCAATACGGGTTGTTGCTAATGCTTGCAAAGCGAGGGCCGCAGTTGTTGGCAAGGAGCTGTTGGCGCTCATCCCTACGACCTCCTAGGACTTTTGGACCACAAATGCTGACCCTCGCAATGCGAGGGGCCACATTTGCGGAGGTGGAGGCTCCCGTGTCAGCTGCAATGAACCGCAGGCTCATTGCAGGCCACAAATGCGGACCATCGCGAAGTGAGAGCACGCATTTGTGGAGGTGGAGGCCCTATGGCGCCTCACAACCCATTGCAAACGACCACACAAGCGGGACTTTAAAAAACAAAAACAAACACGCAATGACTAACTACGGACTTACACAAAAACAATATACGACCCGCGGGACTTATAAAAAATCCATTACAGACTCACAAAAATACGACCTTAACGGACAACCCGCTCACAGCGGCAAACATTAAAAAACACAAAAATACACCCAAAAATAAAATAAAAACCTTACCCACAACAAGGGGGGACACCCAGGACCACTGCAACACTGCTTAAACCTCAATTTCTGTCAAATTTACAAAGTTTTGACACTCGAAAATCCCCTAAACGAGAAGAAAAATGGCCACCGAAAAAAACGAAAACGAGGCTACACGACCCCTAAAGCCGCTAAATACCCCAAAGCAAATACGGCTTTTACAAAAACCTGTACGACCTACAACATACACCATTAGCAAGGACAGTAAATAATACAAACCCGCCTACCACATACACATTCATCGCCATTTTACAACACTAACTTACAGAATGCGGAAGTACCTAGCTACACAAACGGCTTCCCCTCGCGCACGTAGCCTATTTACACTACACACTGCACAAATTGCTGACACACCTCAGCTCAACAACACTGCAAATCTACATTATATGCTGCAGGAACATCAAAACAGATTGTTAGCTCTTCAGCACATTCCTTGCTGCATATATTAATTAGAAAGAGGTAAAGTATATTAATTTATGATTTCATTAATTAATTAATTATCATTAAAAAAATACATAGACACACAAAAAAAAAAAAATTACACCACACTACCGCTCCTCATAGGACACAAACTACACCAGGGAAGAGCCTTGCAATAAGCCACAAAAATAGATCACTGCGGACCTTACAATAAGCGCAAAAGATCATAACAGCAAATACACCAACCCAGAGGCTCGCATGAGCGCCTTTGGCAGTCATTGCGAGACACTCGATGAGCGCCAAAGGTGCTCAGCGCCAGCCTCGCAATGAGTGCACAAGGATCTCAGACCACCAAAACACTTTCTCTCTGTGCCAAACAGCATTACCTGCCTTACAATTTTATTGCCGTCATTTTTGTGACGGGCAAGTCGCTAGTTTTAAATAATACTTTACTTTTTATTTATTTACTACTGTAAAAATTATTGACTTTCAGGAGGAATTATGCTGCAGATGCTGTGCCCTATATGCGGTGTCATTAAAGCAAGCCTTAGCTACAAGAAGGTCTACAGTACTGGAATCATTGTGAGTAATACCAGCAAACAGCTTGCACCCCTGTGCGCACTGAAACGGAGGTATGTCAAGTCATTTCTTACTCATTGAGAAACTCTGAGATGCCGCATTGTTGCTACTTGCGTTACTCTGCAAATTTGTATCATCATTGTGTCAGGGAGATGATATCAATTCTATAGCACCTTGCAATCTTTTAAACGCTGGACTCTAAGGGCCTCATTCAATTGCGATTTGGCCAATTGAATAGGGCTCTAAATAAGCACATAGCATATTTTTTTTAAATAAGTTTTTAGTTAGTGAAAATCTTGCTTTTGGATAGATATTTACTAACTAAAAACTTCTTTAAAAAAATATGTTATGTGCTTATTTAGACCCCTATTCAATTGGTCAAGTTGCAATTGAATGAGGGCCTAAGTTCTCTGCATACCCTGGCAATTGCCTGCTTACAGACAGTTCACAGTTCATACGGGGATTGCAGGAGATGCTTTTTGCTACGCTTTCATTTACTCACTAACAGATGTATTAACTCAGGTCAATAAGATTATACACTCTCCCCTGCTATTAACGGTAAACTTCCATAAGGAAAAGGGGCACTATCTTGTATTAAGGACTCCTATATATCTCAGTGCATCAACGCTCTTCATTACATTGACTCCCAGTCTGGACTTTATGGGAGAATTCAGGCTTATTGCTCTATGTCTCCAATTTGTGTAAAAGGAGGGCATACATATTTCTTTGGATTATGGGACAATTAGATAAACTATAGCAACATTTATTGTGTGTAATTACTAAGTACTTGCCTATGACCTGCGCATCCGCATCCCCACCACATAAGCGGATACTCTGCTAGCATATAGCCTAATTATTGGTGTCCTGTCATGCACACAATTTATGTTTTCAATAAAATCCAGTGGGTGACCCAGTGATTCTGATGCATGTATATGGATTATCTATGAATCTATTGCATATATGAGGATACACCCTAGGAATTCATGTCAATATTTTTAAAGTCACTTTCACGTTTTTTTCATTTATTTTATGCAACATTTCTAATAAAGATTATATTGTCCATGTATATCGAACTGCAGAGCATGGAAAATTGATCCTCATCTATTTTTCTCTATTTTGTTTAAACATTTGAGGTGCTGAATCACTATGGGGTTAGGTACTGCCCCTAAAATTCTGTCTTTTTTAGGTCATAAGCATTAAAGCATTTAGATATATATTTTAAATTTAGCTGACTGTGCTTAAGTGACTATGTACAGTATGTGACTATTTTTCAACAGAATTGAATAGAGATATTGTCTGATTTTTCACATTGCTCCTCGACAACAACTATTCCCTTAGTATAAACTTCAAATAAAACTAAATTTTTAAGACATACTCTTAAAAAAGGCTAAAAACAAAATAAATTTGTAGGCTTATAGGCCCTATAGAAAGCATATATATAGCATATAGGTTTTATTATTATTATTATTATTATTATTATTATTATTATTATTATTATTAGTAGTAGTAGTAGTAGTAGTATCCTTTATTTGTAATGCACCAACATATTCTGTACCACTATACAGGGGTTAAGTACAAATCAAAACTTTTTTTTAACACATTGCAAAAGTATGGAGGTATCTGTTATTGGGCTTAAAATCAAACATACATAGTGCTTTCCCTAAAGTGCCAAAAAGATTGGAAACTCGTAAACTTGTAGTGTAAAGGGATAGGGTGAGGTAAATCGTGATAGATATGTTGTGCATATTAAGGCTGGAGGTAATAAGCTTCTTTCAACAGATCCATTTTTATTGAGGTTTTGAAGGTTTTTTAGGCGCGAGGATAGTCTAGTGGATCAAGGCAAAGAGTTCCAAAGAATAGAGGCAGCGTGAGAAATGTCCTGGAGGTGGGAGTGAGAGGAGGTGATAGGGAAGAGGATAGAAGAAGGTTATTAGCAGAGTGAAGAGAGCAATTGGAAGAGTATTTTGAGATGAGAGTAGAGATGTAAGAGGGTGCAGTGTTGTTGAGAGCTTTATACTTTCTGGTCATGATTTAAAATGTTATTCTGAAAGCTATGGGAAGCCAGTGGAGTGACCGACAGAGAGGTGCTAAAGAAACATTGAGTGTTTGTGTGTGAAAGATGAGTCTAGCGAATGCGTTCAATATGAATTGGAGTGGAGAGAGATGGGTGATAGGGAGGCCAGTAAGGAGCAAGTAGCAGTAGTCGAGATATGATGATAGAGTGAATTAGAATTTTTAGCTCTGTCTTTTGTGATTGATTGTATATGAGGAATAAAAGAGAGGACAGGGTCCAGTAGAACCCCTATACAACGGCCTGCCAGATAACTACTGATCTAAAGCAACTAAATTGTTTTATAATAGTAAAATTCAGTGAATATTCCAATATTTGGTCACAGTAATATGTCACATCTAATCATAATCAGTTTAGAACAGTGGCGGCTGGTGAACTTTCAAGATGGAGGGGTGCCAGGGCGAAACATAGCCACTCCCCTTTTTTCAAACCACACCCATTTTATAACTCCTCCTCCGGACATCATAATGACCTTTATAAGCCCCGCCCAATGACCTTATACTTGTAAAGCCCATTAAAATACATGATCAGCAATGCAGAAATGTCAAGAAGTAAAGTAACAATGTGTTAAATTCATTGGTATACAATATAGATTGAAAAAACTCATGTGACAAGACTACAGCAATATCATAATTGCACCTATATGCACTAACAGAAAAATTAAAGCAGTGACACCTACCATTAGTCGGCTCTTCTTCTCAGGGTATTCACATTCAGTAAGTTGACCAACGAGTACAAACAAATCTGCTGCCACATAGGGTTTGCACCTGGGGTTGAAAGAAAACAAGCAAATCAATCAGACCATTCAAGAACAAAACCATACCTTAAAAACCTTAAAAGACCAAGTGTGACCATATAGGCCCCAAACATACCTTAGAAGACCAAGTGTGACCATAGGCCCCAAACATAACTTAGAAGACCAAGTGTGACCATATAGGCCCCAAACATACCTTAGAAGACCAAGTGTGACAATAGGCCCCAAACATACCTTAGAAGACCAAGTGTGACCATACAGGCCCCAAACATACCTTAGAAGACCAAGTGTGACCATAGGCCCCAAACATACCTTAGAAGACCAAGTGTGACCATATAGGCCCCAAACATACCTTAGAAGACCAAGTGTGACCATAGGCCCCAAACATACCTTAGAAGACCAAGTGTGACCATATAGGCCCCAAACATACCTTAGAAGACCAAGTGTGACCATTGGCCCCAAACATACCTTAGAAGACCAAGTGTGACCATATAGGCCCCAAACATACCTTAGAAGACCAAGTGTGACCATATAGGACCCAAACATACCTTAGAAGACCAAGTGTGACCATAGGCCCCAAACATACCTTAGAAGACCAAGTGTGACCATATAGGCCCCAAACATACCTTAGAAGACCAAGTGTAACCATATAGGCCCCAAACATACCTTAGAAGACCAAGTGTGACCATATAGGCCCCAAACATACCTTAGAAGACCAAGTGTGACCATATAGGCCCCAAACATACCTTAGAAGACCAAGTGTGACCATATAGGCCCCAAACATACCTTAGAAGACCAAGTGTGACCATAGGCCCCAAACATACCTTAGAAGACCAAGTGTGACCATATAGGCCCCAAACATACCTTAGAAGACCAAGTGTGACCATAGGCCCCAAACATACCTTAGAAGA
Organism: Discoglossus pictus; assembly: GCA_027410445.1. Taxonomy (NCBI): domain Eukaryota; kingdom Metazoa; phylum Chordata; class Amphibia; order Anura; family Alytidae; genus Discoglossus; species Discoglossus pictus. Next base: position 341,616,603 of record CM050166.1, read on the forward strand.
CCAAGTGTGACCATATAGGCCCCAAACATACCTTAGAAGACCAAGTGTGACCATAGGCCCCAAACATACCTTAGAAGACCAAGTGTGACCATAGGCCCCAAACATACCTTAGAAGACCAAGTGTGACCATATAGGCCCCAAACATACCTTAGAAGACCAAGTGTGACCATAGGCCCCAAACATACCTTAGAAGACCAAGTGTGACCATATAAGCCCCAAACATACCTTAGAAGACCAAGTGTGACCATATAGGCCCCAAACATACCTTAGAAGACCAAGTGTGACCATAGGCCCCAAACATACCTTAGAAGACCAAGTGTGACCATATAGGCCCCAAACATACCTTAGAAGACCAAGTGTGACCATATAGGCCCCAAACATACCTTAGAAGACCAATCAGCACTGTATAGGCCCACACCAGTGGATCTTGGGATTCAAGAAAACAACAACATTTCACTTCTGTTTAGACAACACAATAATCAATGTCAAACAAACACGTTGAATTAGCATATGGATAACCATATGAGCAGTAACGCCACGCCAAGGCTTCAACAATTGTTACTGACCATTCACACACCTTTCATATCTCCTTCCATATGCACACCCACACACCATTCATACTTTACTTACCACTAGTTATTTTTGGTAGTTCGGTGGTGCCATTTCTGAGAACTTTACGTACACTTGAAGGTGCCTCCAATTACTTCAAACCAATGCATTCAACCGCTCCAGGGCCATGGTGCTTCTTAAATACCCTTTTATCCTCTTCAATGTGGAGAAGCATCTTTCTGATTCTGCAGTCATCTTCGATGTTGTAAGGAGGATTCCTTATAGCTTCACTGTCTCTGTGAAATCATTATGCAGATTAAATTTATGGTAAAGTTGGTGCAGAGCAACAGCACTCGTACAGACATGAAATTCTGGCTTACCGTACAGAAGTGACAGCTACCCTTGGAAGTGCCTCCAATTTCTTCAAACCAATGCAATCAACTGCTCCAGTGCCATGGTGCTTCTTAAATACCTTTTTATCCTCTTCAATGTGGAGAAGCATCTTTCTGATTCTTTAGTAGTCTTCGGTGTTGTAAGCAGGATTCCTTATAGCTTCAGTGTCTCTGTGAAATCATTATGCAGATTAAATTGAAGGTAAAGTTGGTGCAGAGCAACAGCACTCATACAGACATGAAATTTTAGCTTCCCGTACACAAGTGACAGCTACCCTTGGAAGTGCCTCCAATTCCTTCAAACCACGCCAAGGCTTCAACAATTGTTACTGCCCATGTACACACCTTTCATAGCTCCTTCCATATGCACACCCACACACCGTTCATACTTTACTTACCACTAGTTATGTTTGGTAGTGAGGTGGTGCTGCTTAACGCAGTTTATCTTTGCACACCCTGGGGGTATGCATTCTTCTTTGCTTCAATCACTTGTATTTAAATTTTGCACGGCGATCTTTCAAAGAACAAAACTTCTCAACGTTTTTTTCATTGAAGTCTGGGATCTCGGAAATCAGTTGCTTTTCCATTGAGAGCATCGCCAATGCATTCAACCGCTCCAGGGACATGGTGCTTCGTAAAAAGGTTTTTATCCTCTTCAATGTGGAGAAGCATCTTTCTGATTCTGCAGTGGTCATCGGTGTTGTTATCAGGATTCTTAATAATTTCACTGTTTCTGTGAAATCATTCTGCAGATTAAATTGATGTAAAAGTTTGTGCAGAGCAACAGCACTTGTTCAAGCATGAAAATCTGTCTTCCCATACAGAAGTGACAGCTCAGTGTATAATTGTTCCTTCTTCAGTATTGGGTATGCTTGCACGGTGTCTTCCAGAGCTTGGGTTGGAAAGCAAGTGTCATGGGTTTTATACAAGTCACTTTGAACAAGTTTGGCACTGACTAGGTGATTTGAAAATGAAAAACGTTCTTTTGCATGAACCACCACTATGTCACATACCTATCTTGAAAGTTGTCTCAAGGTTGAGATCTCCGCACTCCGTCTGTGGACTGTTACATCGCTCGGCAAACTTGCTTCTATCTCGTCAACAGAATTACAGATTTTCTGGATGCTGGCGACAAAGTCTTCTGTGACTTTTTGGATATAAACAGTATCCGTGTCTCACTTCTAAAGCTGACTATAGAGAATGTCAACATGTGGCATTATTAAATGAAATAATTTAAGGAAGTAAAGGAACTCCCTGTCTTCCAGCATTCCAATGAAACCGGCGGCTTCGCATATAGATGATGGATCAAAGTTTAGCCATGCTTCAATTGTCTGGAAACACTCAAGTAGCACATCTCTGTTCTCGTAGATGACGTTCACGGCCCTAACGTTGAAGTTCCATCGTGTCGGTGCACCTCTTGGAAGTCTTCTACCAACTACCTCATCCAGAACTCCAGTCCTTTTTGGAGAGCGTGAAAAAAAGATGGTATGCCGCCTATGTTGGAAAAAAAAACTCAAACTCTTCCAATCCTTGAAACTGCTTTCTCCATTATTAGGTTCAGTTGGTGAGCATAGCAATGGACGTAGTGTGCGTTCGGGTACACGTCTTTTATTTTTCTTTACACTCCTCCTTGATCTCCACGCATCACACTGGCACCATCGTAGCTTTAAGCTATGAGTTTCTTCTTGTCTTCTGGCTCTGGGAGAACAGTATTCAGACTTTCCAGCACAACAGCAGCAATTGAGTCTGCATCCGTTGTTTTCATTTCCGTGAAGCCATCAAATCTTTCCACCACTTGATGCTTCTTGTCAATGTAGCGATAGACTACAACGCACTGTGTCCTAGCGGAATTATCGGTTGTTTCATCCGCTTGGATTGCCACAAACTGGGCTTCCTTAAGCTCTTGGTGAATCACTTCCTTAATAACTTCATGCATGCAGTCCAGTAGCTCATTCTGCACGGTTTTGGACGTGCCCTTAAACACAGTTGCAGTCTTCAAATGCTGTTCCATTGCACTATCGATACTGCCAACCAAATTCACCAGGCCTCGAAACACTCCTGGATTTAGCGATGTTTCACTCTCGTCGTGTCCTCTTAATGCCAGTTCAAAAGCGCCACAAAAGCGAACACAATCAATTATCTTGGAAAGAATGTACCGGTTCTTAGCCACTTCTTCATTGTGTTTTTGAATACTGACTTGGTATCCTTGGTCCAGTTGAACAGCAATGTTCGCCTGTCCAAGCATCTCAAACTTGATCCTGTTATCCAAGTGAGCTTTAGAACTTTTGTGTTTCGCCAATTTATCAGCTAGATGTTTGACGTCAGTCACTCCAGTTTTGGTCCAAGCAGCGTCACCACCAAATAGGATGCATGGGAAACAATATAAGGACTTCCTAGAAATGCTTCCACAAAGCCAGTCGTTCTTCTTGTACCATTCAGTATTGAAAGTATGGATATATTGCTTCCCTCTATCTCTTGCGATTTGCTGCAGATTTATCTCTGGTTGGTCAGGTCCTAACCGTTTTACTTCCACCTTCTCCTCATAGGTTAGGGTGCCGAAAGGCTTCACAAGTAGAGAGTCAATAGTATTCATTTCTGATACCAATAGAAGAAAGAGATCACGGTATATTAAATTTATATTATGTCACAAAATTACTTTAAAATAACAGTGTGTTGAATTCATTGGTATACATTACAGATTGCAAACCCTCATGTGACAAGACTACATCAACATCAAATTTGCACCTATACGCATGGACAGAAAATTAAAAGCAATGATACTCACCTACAGTTGACTTTCCTTCTCGGGGTATTCACGTCCAGTAAGTCAAACAACGAGTCCAAACAAATCTGCTTCCACAGATAGTTTGCACCTGGGGGGTGATAGAAAACAACAAAAAAAACATTAGAAAGTTCAAGACCCAAACCGTAACTTTTAAAACCTTAAAAGACCAAGTGTGACCATATAGGCCCCAACCGCACCTTAAAAACCCTAAATAACAAATTGGGACCATATAGGCCCCAACCACACCTTAAAACCCCTAAATAACAAATTGGGACCATATAGGCCCCAACCGCACCTTAAAACCCCTAAATAACAAATTGGGACCATATAGGCCCCAACCGCACCTTAAAAGACCAAGTGTGACCATATAGGCCCAAACTGTACATGAAAAAAAAAACAAAAAAAAAACAAAAAACAATATTTATCAATTGATATCAATTTCTCTCTCTCTCTCTCTCTCTCTCTCTCTCTCTCTCTCTATATATATATATATATATATCAATCAATAATCAATATATAAATCAATCAATATATATATATATATATATATATCAATCAATAATCAATATATAAATCAGTCAATATATAAATATATATATATATATATATATATCTCAATATATATATATATATATATATATATATCAATCAATAATCAATATATAAATCAATCAATATATAAATATATATATATATATATATATATATATATATATATATATATATGTATATCACACACACACACATAAAAAATATACATAAATATACATAAACATATACATAAAAAAATATATATTAATTGATATTTACTATTTGATTAATTGATGTACTTTATTACTTATTTGATTATATTGTTCATGTATTTCTATTAGACATTATTTTTTATACATATTACAGTGCTATATCACATAAAGAGCCCTGTAATATGTATAATACATACAGGGTCACACAAGTTCACACTAACCTTTTTTTCCCTTACAGGCTTCCATACCTGCTTTGCTGATTTGCTAATTTTTTAAAGACTCTCATTGGTTGAAATCGATGTCAATCAAAAATTTCAGCCAATCAGAATCCTTCAAAAATTAGTATATAAGGCAGAGCGTGGAAAAAAAACAATTACTCGCGGGTGGAGCTCCTTGTAGGAGGAGATCTGTTAGTTTGTTGTTTTTTTTTTAGAGCGTCGTTTTTTTTTGGGTGGAGGCCTCTTGCAATGGGCCAGAATGGATGGACAATGGCTTCAATCAAGATTGGATTATTTTTTGACATGGGCTTCAATCAAGATTGGATTATTTTGACATGGGCTTCAATCAACATTGGATTATTTTTTTGACATGGGCTTCGATCAACATTGGATTATTTTTTGACATGGGCTTCAATCAACATTGGATTATTTTGACATGGGCTTCAATCAACATTGGATTTTATGACATGGGCTTCAATCAAAATTGGATTATTATGACTATCCAGGGCACTGAGGGCAGAAGGCCAACGCTGGAGGGGTCAATTTGACAGGTAAGTATGTGCTGTTGTTTATTTTTATTATTGTTTATTTAGTATGTGTGCTGTTTACTGTATTTTTATTATTGTTTTTCCCTTACCTTATTTTTATTTTATCTTTAAAAGTGACAGGCACATGCATGTGCCTGTTACTTCTAAAAATGGAATAAAAATAGGGGGGGGGGGGTTGGTAGTTGGATCAGGGTGGGGTCACGCGGCCATCGGTCGGTCAGTGGCCGCGTAGGCCATATTGATCAGGGGTGGCACAGGCCTCATGTGGGTGATCATCCACCCCCATGTGGCCTGTGCACCCCCGCTCACCGCCCGATTACCCCGATCACCGTGATCGGGGTAATCGGGCAGTTTCATAGCATAGGCCACATCGGGGTGATCGGGGGTGGCACAGGACACATGGGGGTGATGGCTGAGGGTGGCACCAAGCATTGCAGGCCTAGGTCAGTCGTCGGTGGTAGGTAAGTTGGTGGGTGGCTGGGTAGGTGGCAGGCCAGGCAGGCATAATGGGGTAACTGGGGGGACCCTACCTTTTATTAGGGGCACTAGGGGTTTGGTTTGGCCAGGGGCAGGGCAGGTGCCAGGTAGACTTACTGTTAGGTTGGGCAGAGCAGATGTGAGTAGTTTCAGCCAGGGAGGTCTCTCTCAGTCTCAGCGTGAGCAGGGTCAGGAAACAGAAAGAGGGAAGGGACAGGCAACTGGTGGTTTTATTGACTGTAGATGTCAATCAAAAAGTAAAACCGAGGCCCTATTAGCTGGCGGGCGCTCGGAGCTAACGGTCTGGGTGGGTTTACATTGTTCTCTTGACAACTGTACAGCCTTCCATCATTGATTGGTCAATGATGGAAGACTGTCAGTCATGAAATTGATACATTTATGACCGCCCATGCATATCGTCATTCTGCTGGTGGGCGGAATGCATTCACGGTCAGGGGGCCAGGCCAGGCCTCATTGAAGAGTCTAAAGGTGAGTGTACTAGTGTAAGATGATCACACAGGGATGCAGGGGGCTACAATAGATACACAGCAGCATTAGTTAATATATACAAATTAACCCTTTAACCCTAACTTTACCCGTTAACCCTATCTGGACCCAATAACCCTAACTGTACCTATTTAACCCTAACTGGGCCTATCTAACCCAAACTTGTCCTATCTAACCCAAATTGGGCTGGAGTAGAGGGGGGTTAGTTTAGATTTAGCGGTTTATTGGGGGGGAATAGTGTAGTGTAGTGTTTTTACTTAGTGTCATGGCACTTATGGGGTTATTATCAGAGTTCTAATTGTCCCATAAGGGTCTTCATAGACCCTTATGGGACTGATTGGGTTAAAGAGAGGCTTATGGGGGTCTGTATGGATCCCCATCAGTGATGGGGTTAGAAGGAGACTTTTGGCGGTCTGTATGACCTCTATAAGTGATGGAATTAAATTTGCCCAGTTAGGGTTATTAGGTGCAGTTAGGGATAAATAGGCCCAGTTTGGGTTAGATAGGCCCAGTTAGGTTTCTGTTTAGAGCCCCATGAGTGATGGGGTTCATTTTAGGTGCCTGGGGGGGTACCCACGGCAGGGATAAGATTTTATTTTAGCCCGGGTCCTTTCAGGACCTTTACCGTCCTTTAAGGACCCGCAAAGCAGGACATTTAATATTTTAAATGCAGCGGGGGTCCCGATCGATGCCGATCAGGGACCCCCGCTGCAAGTGGCTAATGCGGGGGCAATTCAGTGGTCCCAATGGGGACCTCCAGCATAGCGAGGGTTAATGTTCGGTACTGCGGGGGTATTTACAGTACCCCAGCGGCCAGGATTGGTTAATAGTATGCCGCGGGCCCTTTAAGGACTCGCAGCGGGAAATTTTTTATATTTTAAATGCAGCGGGGGTCCCAATCGATGCTGATCGGCGACCACCGCTGCAAGGGTTAATGGGGGGAGGCTGCGGGGGTCCCTATAGAGACCCCTGCAGCATGGGGGGGTGTTTAGGGTGCAGGGGGATGCAGTAGAATGGGGGATCGGGCTGCTGCGAGGCAGCACGTATAGGCTTTTGTAGGGCTTGCAGGCACTTTTTTTTTGCTTGTTGGGTTATTAGCAAGGTTCACTCCCCAGGATTAAGGTGTGCATGTTCTATGTAGCTCTTCTCCAAGCTATTTTCGTCCATTTTTGGCCAAAATCGCGCTAAGTCGGCAGCAAGGAACATTTTGAGGAATCGGCCCTCGCTAACAGCTCTACGAGGCCTTTAGCGAGGGCCGAGGGAACAACAAGGAGTAATTTAATGAGGCTGTTACTCAGGATATGTCATAAAAGAAGATTTTAAAAATAGCAGACACACATCGTGTCACTATAAGCAAAAAGAGGCAACGCTTTCTTATACTTGTCAATTTGTGGGTCCCAGATTCTTAAAAACAAAAACCAGACAAGTATTCTTCTCTAAGGTGATAGTCATGCACACAAATCGACTGATGTTTATAATTCTTTTTTGGGGTTTTCAAGTCACTAGACTTTTTTTGCCACTCATATTGCTTAGTATAGTGGCAGCCATTTTGCCACTCATATTCTCCTTCTCTGATATGCTACTACATCATTTTTAGTTGCAGCCTGCAAAAGAATATGAAAAGATGACGCATGATAAGGAGAGCCATTATAGCTGCTGATTCATCCTCCTCTCAGGAAGGGATCACTGTAATAAATAAATAATGTGTAATACATATTACTGTACAGCACACAAATCTCTTCCATCAATAAAAACTAATCATACTTCGAAAATTCAAATACATATTGTAAACTGTTATATATATATATATATATATATATATATATATATACATATATAATCAAAGTATTGCAGTATATAGTGATACCCTTTTTATTTTACAAACATACAGTTTTCATGACCAGCTTTCGAGAGCGCACCTCTCTTTTTCAAGTCTAAAGCATCTCTAATAGATTCCCATTGAAATACAAATTAGAGTTTTAAAAAAAAAATGAAATGTTGTAATTTAGTGGGCTGTGCACAGGTCTGTATTAGAGTAGGTCAAAGTAAATAAACAGGGTTGTAAATATTATATATATATGTATACATATACCTTATACAAGTATAGTTAATTAGTATTAATGGAATTTGTGTGTGTGCTGTAAACTAATATGTATTACATATATACATATTTATTACTTGTGTCATAAAATGCTCCATACCTGCTAGGAGGATGAAGCGTAATAATGTAAGTGAACCATGCACAACTGTGTGGTTGGCTCCACCCTCTAGAGTGACATAATCAAGTTGAAGTAGAATCTAAGTGGGGGAGAATGTGAGGGGCAAAATGATTGCCCCTATACTGAGCACTATAAGTGGCAAAATAAAGTAAGAAGTTATTTTATATATTCCGCTACAATGTTTACAAGAAGTTCAGAAGAGATTTATTGTGATTCAGTGCTAACATTTTTTTCCAGAGGTCGGTAATTCTATAAGTGATTTAGTTAAAACATTTTAGAAATAAAAAAGTATTTACTTAAGAGTTTTACTTAAGAGTTTCTTTAAATGAAAGACTGAGTACATCCACCCCATTCTATAGGATATCATCATGACAGTTGGAATATGCAGATTCAACTAATATAAAATAAACTGGGACTAAACAAATACCTTACAGGCTAATTAAATGTTATTATACTATACGTGCTTTACTTCCAAATGTGCTCCAAAATAAAGTACAGAATCTAAAATGCCAATGATGTTAGGTACTTAATATATTAGTCTAATGATAGAGCTTTACACTTTTCCTAAAATCAATAGGAGTACCATAAAATCATTAGAGCTAATATAGTGTTATGGGGATACGAAATGCCGCTTGCTACTTGCTGTATTTGCTATATTTATTTTGCAGAAGATAAATGATTAAATGCAATTAATAATAACAATAGCACTAAATCTAAAAGGCAATATAATACAATACAATTTAATTATTTTGTATCTTCTCTTGTTTTTTTTTTAATTGCTGTAAAATGTTTTTGTAATCTAAAAAAATAAAAAATATTCTCACATATTCTAAAGCTTTACGATGGCCTGGTATGGAAGCACACTAACTTGCATAAAAAATAATCTGGACTCTTGAAGTCTGTTTAAATATGCAATCACAAGCACAACTTGTATGTTAAAGGGCCATTGACATTTTTTTTCTTTGTTGCATCTGAAGGGAGTATTTAATAATGTACCACTGTATGTAATCTGGGGGCTTGTCCTTGTCAAAAATAGACACGAGGGAAAGACAGAGTGTAAAAGGACCACTTCAGCATAAGTAAAGGAAAAAAAATAGCATGATTATTGTGTCATTAAATAATAAGAGTTTGATAAGAACCCTTAGCAGTGTCGCATGACAGATATATGGAACTTTGCGGGATATCATGTATTTTAAGTTTGTCTGATTGGGCCTGTCTCATAACAAATCATTTAATTGAGGAATACTGTATATTTGTAAATCAAAGTACATTTGAAATGTCTTATGTGAGTTACACCCCAAAGGCATCTATGTAGACAGAGTGTCCTTGCCAATGAGCTGTGCGAAGATGTGTACTAGCGAATCAGCTATCAGTATCACAACTGCTTACCTAGCTTTGTCTCAACCAATGAGAGCAAAATAGATGCATTGCTGTATCCGCCTCTGATTGGCCAGTAATTGTGAATTTTATTTTAATTCCACTTGGATTTTCAGTGGTGTTCCTTCTCAAAATTAACTGCCTGAAGACTGAAGACATTTTGCAAACTTTAGGGCAAGTTTATTAATGTTTGTTTTAGGGATTCTTCATGCAAAAAATGTTTTCACACACTACTGATTCTCATCTATCAGATTTATTCATAATCCATGAAATTGCAATATATCTTTAAGGCTCCAAAACAGCAAATGAGAGGGATGAGATACCTAGAGACAAAAAAATGATTGCCGCTGGAAAAACTATCACATATATAGTTGTGAGCGTACGAGTTGTTGCTAACGCTGCGGGCTCGCGTAGCGAGCCCGCGGCCCTCGTGTAGCGAGGGCCGCGGCTCACGCAGCGAGCCGAGGCCCTCGCAAAGCGAGGGCACTGCCCGAGGATCTCAGTTGCTGCAAGGAGCGCCAAAGGCGATCCTTGCCAGCAACTGAGGACCGTCACGAAGCGAGGGCCGCAGTTGCTGGCATGGAGCGCCGAAGGCGCTCCATGCCAGCAACTGCGACCCTCGCAAAGTTCACGTCGCAACCCAAACAGTACGACACACACATTACGACACTCGCAAACAACATACGACACACGTTCACACACATTACGGACTCGCAACACTCGGACGCAACTCGCGAACATTACAAAATGTAAAACACAATACATACACACACCACATACATAAAAAACTTACCTACACCAAGAGGGAGCACCCAGCACCTCAAAAATACAACTTACACCTCGATTTTACTCGAAATAAAACAGTTTAGAGACTAAAAAAAAATCGAAGCGAGAGAAAAAATGGCCGCCGAACAAAACGAAAACGAGGCTACAGCACTCTAAACTCGCAAAACACCACAAGAAACTCGCAAAACACCACAAAACACCTACGGATATTCCGATACAAACGTATACCACACATTACTCGCCATTTTACGCCAATGCGGAAGTACACGACAACGGTTTGGGCTCGCGCACGCACAGTGTTACACTGCACACATTCAGCACGCTTACACAGCAGATCCACACCACTAATGCTGCAGCAACATCAAAACACATTCACAGCTCTTCCACACAATGCTTTAAAATAGGTAAAGTATATTCATTTATTAATGTATTATATATTTCATTATTACACACTAAACAGCATTAGCTACCTTACAATTTCATTGCCGTCATTTTTTGACGGGCAATTCGCTAGTAACATAATATTTATGTGATTTATTAGATGCAAGGTCTACAATAGATATTAATCTTTACTGACACTTTGTTGTAAATAAAATGTAAATGTATCATTTATACCATGTGTAATGCTAAGAAATACTGATATTTCATATGATCTGACTAATCCCAGAGGATAGGTGTGTGACACTGTTTAAGGGTGATAATATTATCCATTCCAAAAGATAAAAATAGTTAAAAATACATAAATGTATAGGCAACAGCATGGGAAGTAGGAATCTCGTGGATTTGCACAATGTTGTCTAAAAGATGCTAGTTATAGTAAATTCAGCTAGAGAGAAATGCCAACACATATAGCCTACATGGGTCCTTCAGAGGCAAATCTCAGAGGCATTCACTGGATCTAAATAGAGAAAGCTCCACTTTCAATTCTACTTCATTCACAGATACCTCAAAGTATTGGCATGGAATCGTTCAAGGTAGTTTTAACAGATAACTAAAACAATATGAATTATGATCATAAAGTTACTCATAAATATGATTCACAAATATCCAAAAGAGCAGAGATGGTATGAAAAATAATTTACACATATCATGTAACATTATAATGAGTACCAGAAAAATAGAAAATAAAACATATTGATGAGAATATATAATTGCATAAAAAGCACAACAATATAAAATAAATAAATGACAGAATTGCAACTAAAACCATATAATGTACAGTCCTAATGATAATATGATATGTAATCTTTAGTTTAACTATATTGTGCTCATATAATAATGCTATTATTATTTGATTAAATAAGTCTCTTTGCTATCTTTGCATACTGAACCATGATCTTAATATGCCCCTCGTATACTGAATTTAACCTGTTCCAATCCACCAATATTTGTGGCTTTTTTGCAATACCATTATGAAACGCAAGGAAATATAAGCCACACTAGTTAGAGTTTTTCCATCCACACTAGTTAGAATTTTTCCATCCTGCTGACCTATTCCTTAATTACCAATATTGCCAACATGTTCCAAAATTCTGCATTTCAATTCACATTTAGTTTTTCCTAAATGTATCAACCTACGGTCACATTAAAGGCAGTAAATAATACAAGATGCTTTGTAATTGATAAAGGAAAGAATGAAATGTAATTCAATAAAGCAATCTCTCTAATGGGGTTGTTTAGCCATATCAGAGCACAATTTAAATGAACCACATTGATAGAAACCTTTTACCATACATGGCTTTGGTGGAAATTGAACAACTTTGCTTTGAACTAATCTATCTTCAATGTTGCAACTCCTAAAACTCACAGAAAATTTTTCATTAAGAATCTGAGATTGGTCCTGATAATTAAGGAGAATATGCCAAATGCTTATTAACAGTCTGTTTAATTAAATATTCAGAGATGATTTTGAGTTGCTCATATGTGTATCTCTCTTGACCAATGAGCTATATCTTGATGATTTTTGGCACAGTGATAAGCTTTATTTACAATATAACCTCTTTGGTCTATCACAAAGTATTTCGGCATGTTTCTCAAATTATTGAGCAATTTCTCCTCGTCCTTAGGAACTCTCCAATTGGAAGAGATCTTATAGTTGCTTTTAGAAATGTACTACTACTATGTAATAGGCTGTTTTTAGAATGTATGGAAATAAATATATTTAGAATATTCTCTGAATGTATAGTATTATAATATTGTTCTCAATATAACTTTTTCAGAAATTCTTGTAGCAATACTCCAATGGAAAATAATCATCAATATATCTTAACCAATAAGGGTTGTGTAACATTGCATGTTCATTAAAAAAAATGTTTTGAATAAAAAGGGCATTTCAGTTTGTTTCCCCTTTTGAGACAATAGGCGAAGTTTCAATGTTTTTTTTTCTGTTTGCCTTTCTCTTGATTAATTGACAACTAATCCTGATATTGCACAGGAGATCAGACGAGATCTAAAAAGGTTGAACTTGAAGGACTAAAAGTATTTTTTAACCTTAATTACTATGTTGCTATGTTACTATGTAACTATGTAACTTACCAGTTATTCCAGGTATCTCTTGGTTTCCTACTTTAGCATTCCAATTTCCTATTATGAGGGTAACATATTTTCTTGGTGTTATATCTATGACATGTTGAATATTATTATTATCATTTATTTGTAACGCGCCAACATATTCCAAAGCGCTGTACATGGGTTTAGTTCAAGGCAAAACAATATTAGAGCATTGCAAAGACTGGAGGGCCCTGTTTTTGATCTTAAAATCATGTGTGCATAGTGCTTTTCCTAAAGCACCTAGCAAGACTGAAAGCTCGCAAACTTATAATCGAAAAGGTTTGGGTGTGGTACAGGAGGGTTATAGGAGCGGTGTGCATGTTATGGCAGAAGGTAATAGGCTTGTTTAAACAGATACATTTTTAGTGATGTTTTGAAGTTTTTGAGGCAAGGAGATAGTCTGGTGAGCGGGAGTGAGAGGAGGTGATAATGGAGGGGGAAAGAAGAAGGTAATTAGCAGAATGAAGAAGGCAGATGATGGAATATTTAGAGACGATGGCAGAGATATAAGGGGGTGCACTGATGTTGAGGGCCTTTTAAGTTAGGGTCATGATTTTCATTCGGGAAGGCATTGGAGTGATTGACAGAGAGGTGCAGCAGACACTGACTGTTGAGTATGGTAGATGAGTCTAGCAGAAGTGTTCATTATGGATTAAAGTGGGGATAGACAGATTGTGGGCAGGCCAGCAAAAAGCGAGTTGAAGTAACCGAGACTAGACATGATGAGAGAATGTATTAAAATTTTAGATGTGTCTTATGTTGGAGATGTTTTTTAAATAAAAAGGATGAGATTTTGTTAGTAAACGTTGTGAAAAATGAAAGAGAGGGCAAGGTCCAATAAAACTTCAAGACAACAGGCCTGGAAGGTGGGCGTGATATTGTGGGAGTGGTATTGTCAATGTTGAGAGAGATATGAGGAATTGAAGCTGCAGTAGAGGGTGGGAAGATTAGGAGTTTGGTTGGACGTGTTGAGTTTGAGTTAGTGGGTGGAAGAGAGGGGGATAGGTCTGGTGCTGAGAGGTAGATTTGAGTGTTGTCCAAAAGATTTTATTAGGGTACCAAGCAAGGATGTATATATGGAGAAGAGGAGGGGGCCTAGGACTAAACATTGGGGTACCTCAACTGGCAGAAGTTGAAGATAAGAAGAAGCACCAGAGAAGGAGACACAAAATATTCAATCTTGTAGGTATGATGTGAACCACAAGAGAAAAAAGAATGGTCAACTGTGTCAAAGGCAGAAGAGAGATCCAGAAGAAGTAGAATAGAAAAGTGACCCTTTGACTTGATAGTGAGCAAGTCATTAGTGACTTTGGTGAGAGCTGTCTCAGTTGCATGTGCATCACAGAACTGGACTTCAGCCTCTTAAGCATCAATGGTTGGAGCATAGACCTGGATTACTGTGATGTTAAGTGGCTTTTCTTGATTTTAAACAGAAATCATTATGTCATTTATTAAGTTGAAACCGAGCCCTATTTTGGCTACCCTTTGAGGGCTACTTCATTCTGTGGGATTCTTGACTACAGTAGAAGATCTGGTGGTTTTCTGATGTGAAATGTCCCATTCCAGTCGCTTATTTCACTAATTCCCAGGCTATCAATGTTTAACCTTGTCATCTCATGTTTGACCACACCCACGGAGTGATTGGTTAAAGGCATCTGCGCCTTCTGACTGGCTGCAGTCTGATTGATAGTGACAACAGCTAATCAGAAGGCACTATTCCCTTCAGCCAATGAAAATGAGATACACCCTGTGGGGGTGTATCTCATTGTGATTGGCTCCTAGCATCTGCATCTTCGGATTGGCTGTTGTCACTGTCAATCAGACTGCAGCCAATCAGAGGGCGCAGATGCCTTCAGCCAATCACTCCATGGGGTGTATCCCATTCTGATTGGCTGAAGGCAATAGTGCCTTCTGATTGGTTTAAAAAAGATTGAAAGGTCCTTCAGCCAATCAGAATGGGATATAGGGGTGTATCTCATTGTGATTGACTCACACCATGGCATCTTCTTATTGTCTGAAAACGCTGTCAATCAAATTTCAGCCAATCAGAAGGTGCCATTCCGTTTTTTCTACCGGAAGAAGCGCTAGAGGCCTCATTAGTGTCGGGAAGCTCCTCCAGGGAGGAGTTCCATTAGTTGTTTTTTTTTCAGAGCAGTGGCTTTTTTCAAGGGCCCAGCTGGGACAGAAGACGAGAAGGACGGGGACGTTGCGCCAAGGTAGGTTTAATATATAGTATGTTTATTGTTGTTTATGTTGTGTTTATTTGTGTACTAATGAAATGTTTATTTTTTTCCAGGGGCCCAGCCAGAGAAGACAAGAAGAAGGACGGGGACATTGCGAAAAGGTAAGTTTAATATTTAGAATGTTTATGTTTTCCTGTTGTGTTTATTTTATTACTAATTTTATGTTTCTTTTGTTCCTAGGGTACGACCTGTGCTAGGAAACCCGTCGTCACAGAAGGGACATCTAGGCAAGGTAAGTGGTCTTATTTATTCTATTTTATCTTAGATTTAGGGCTTTTAATGCAATGTAGGTATGGTTTAACATAATGTAGATAGGGTTAAATGTATTGTAGATAGGGTTAATGCATTGTAGATAGGGTTAATGTATTGTAGATAGGGTTCATGTATGTAGATAGGTTTAATGTATTGTAGATAGGGGTAATGTATTGTAGTTAGGGGGTAATGTTTTATAGTTAGGGGTTAGGTATCGTAGTTAGGTGGTAATGTATTGTAGTTAGGGGTTAATAGTATGTAGTTAGGCATGTATTTCAACTGTGTTTATTGATGTAATGTGATGTGTATTTCTGCATATTTTTTCTTTCAGGTGTGTAATTCTGTTCTTTATTTTCTGTAGTGGGGCGGTGGGGTTGTGTAATATTCTTTATTATTTTCAGTAACTTAGCTTTTTTATTTTCTGTAACCTAGGTTTAAGTTATTTTCTGTAACCTAGGTTTAAGATATTTTTTGTAAAATAGTTTGTTTTGTAATTAGTTGGGTGAGGGGGTATAACAGGGGGTTAGGTGGGTAGTGTAGGTGTTAATAGGTTAGGGTAGATGAGGGTTGGTTTAGATTTAGTGGTTTATTGCGGGGATAGTGTAGTGTAGTGTTTGTACTTAATGTCATGAGGGTCCTGGAGGACCCTCATGGCACTTATGGGGTTAATAATAGGGTTCTCATTGTCCTATGAGGGTCTTCATAGACCCTTATGGGACTGATTGGGTTAAATAGAGGCTCTATACAGAC
The DNA here is from genome assembly GCA_027410445.1 of Discoglossus pictus. NCBI lineage: Eukaryota > Metazoa > Chordata > Amphibia > Anura > Alytidae > Discoglossus > Discoglossus pictus. The sequence goes on from CM050166.1 coordinate 341,632,999, forward strand.
CCCTATTGGACTGAGGGGGTTCATTTTAGTCTCATGGGAGTCTATATTGACCCCCATAAGTGATGGGGTTACATAGAGACTTATGGGGGTCTATATTGACCCCCATAACTGATGGGGTTACATAGAGGCTTATGGAAGTCTGTATAGACCCCCATAAGTGATGGGGTTACATAGAGGTTTATGGGAGTCTGTATAGACCCCAATAAGTGATGGGATTACATAGAGGCTTTTGGGGTTCTGTATAGACCCCCATAAGTGATGGGGTTACATAGAGGCTTATGGGGTCTGTATAGACCCCCATAAGTGATGGGGTTACATAGAGGCTTATGGAAGTCTATACTGACCCCCATAAGTGATGGGGTTACATAGAGGCTTATGGAAGTCTGTATAGACCCCCATAAGAGAGGACTTTTCTCATGCTGCTCCTATCCTTTGGAACTCCTTGCCTCGCTCCACTTGACTATCCTCCTGTCTCAAATCATTTAAACACTCACTAAAAACTCACCTGTTTAAAGAAGCTTATCACCTTAAGCCTAAATGTAAACACCACATCTATTATCCTTCTATACCTCTCCCATACCCTATAGATTGTAAGTCTGCAAGTTTCAATCTTCCTATGTACTTGTGAAAGCTCTCTGTACATTTGATTTTTTAGCTCAAAGACCGGGCCCTCTATTCTCTTCTCTTCATTGTATTAATATTGTTTTGATTTCAACTTACCCCTGTATAGCGCTACAGAATATGTTGGTGCGTTACAAATAAAGGAAATAATAATAATAATAATAATGATGGTCTCATTTCTTCTGGCTCTGTCTAAATTGTAACTTATGGGCTTGCTTAATTAATCTGATCATGCCCTGAAATGCTATGTACAGGTTCATAGTTTGTGTGTTGGGGCTGTACTTGTGGCCTTAAGTCAATTATATACATCTGTAACTGCACCAAATTGCTAACCTGCAGACATGCAGGCAGTGTGAAGGTAATTAGGGGATTGGAATTAAATGGGGCCCAGTTTCTTTAAAAGAAAAAACTGTTTCTGGACAGGTTTTACTTAAGGGAGTGAAATTAGATTTTAATTTAATTGTACTTCTTCTTTCATATTATGTATTGGGGTCAGGACCCTCTTGTTCTTCCAGAAGTTAAAGCTATGAGATTCCAGTAGCTTTATCCTTAACAGATACTCTTAGTAAATATGCTGTGTTGCAGTTAGAGACAAACTTTTTAAGCAATCATTTTCTATTGACTAGATGTATATCCGTTACAATACAATATAACATTTATCATTATCTGTTTTTAGACAGAAATGTAAACCTCTAGATAACACATAAACAATATAATATTAGATATATTGATGTATCTTAGTTGTAAACCTTTCTTATCATTGTTTTATTTTGTTTTAGATAAGGAAAATAAAAATATAGTCTATGGCCTATATAACAAATAAATATGAAACAGGTAAACAAAACCTGATAAATAAATAAAAGAATAGAAACAAAAATATTCTGCTATATATAAGTTTACAACAATTATTATTATTGTTATTATTATTATCCATTTTTATTAACGTGCCAACATATTCAGTAGCACTATACAGGGGTTTAATACAAAGAAAAAATATTAAACACATGCTGCTTTTTTCTGAATTACCTTACAAGGCTGAAAACTTGAAATCTAAAGAGATTAATGAAACAAAAAGTGAAGTAATTAAAATGAAGAAGCAAGGGATTGGCAAGCAACTGAAAAGAAAGTAGAGGGTTAATTAGTGAATAAGTCTTTGGGTGCATCAGATATGAAAAATTGAGGTGCAAAATCCTACACTATAAAGTAAAACAAATCGTAGGTGGGTGTGGACAGGGTAGATGAGGACATGTTATAGTTTAGAGGCAGAAGAGCAGTGGTATTTGAGGCTCTGGAGCCAAAGGAAATAAAGGTGAATGGAACTGAGAAATATGTCAGTTGGTCAGGGGAATAGTATGAGGAAAAGTGTCATTGGCTAAGCCCCTGCAGAAGTGACTCCTTTAGTCTAGAATGGTGAATGAAAATATGTTAGTTGGCCATACAATATAAAGAAAATATGACAAGTTGCCAGTATCCCTTTGGATTTGTTCCTGTGTTTCTGGTACTTTTAAGGAGGAACATAATTACAGGCTTTAATACCTTTTGAAGTGTTTCTAATACAGTAGCCAGTGTTACAAAAAAATATAAATCAAAATAAATCAATGAAAAAAACACGCCTAGCTCCCATCGGACAACAGCCTTCACTTAGATACGGTTTCCTCACTATCTGACTCCCACCCATCTAAACCTAGGTTGAGCAAAACAAAAGCAAAAAGTCGAATATATTTTTCAAGTGAATAAGTTCACCCGCCTGTGTCCTTCAAAAGTCCAGGTTTTCATCATCAGCTGCACACTGTAGTCTCTCTGTCTATGTTATTTTCCAGCTTCATACAAAACAGATCTAACTGTGTGCCTCTTTACTTCAACCCAAATAAACTCTGCAAGCACTTCTATGTGTGTTTCTCTCTCTTGAACTCAGACCACCCGAGTCCATTCAGTACCTTCAAGTAAACTGTACATACAGGTCTTTTTATAACGTTACACAGGCTATAGCCCTAAATACCACCTCACCTAGAGAGTTTTTTTGTTATCAGATCTATCAGGTGTAGCTAATAAACTACTTCTGGAGTGTTAACTTCAGCCCTCCTGGGGAAGGGGAGCTTTTAAAAGTCTGTGGCTCACACAAACGCCTATATTTATATATATATATACAGGGAGTGCAGAATTATTAGGCAAATGAGTATTTTGACCACATCATCCTCTTTATGCATGTTGTCTTACTCCAAGCTGTATAGGCTCGAAAGCCTACTACCAATTAAGCATATTAGGTGTGGTCTAATGACATCAACACCCTATATCAGGTGTGCATAATTATTAGGCAACTTCCTTTCCTTTGGCAAAATGGGTCAAAAGAAGGACTTGACAGGCTCAGAAAAGTCAAAAATAGTGAGATATCTTGCAGAGGGATGCAGCACTCTTAAATTGCAAAGCTTCTGAAGCGTGATCATCGAACAATCAAGCGTTTCATTCAAAATAGTCAACAGGGTCGCAAGAAGCGTGTGGAAAAACCAAGGCGCAAAATAACTGCCCATGAACTGAGAAAAGTCAAGCGTGCAGCTACCACGATGCCACTTGCCACCAGTTTGGCCATATTTCAGAGCTGCAACATCACTGGAGTGCCCAAAAGCACAAGGTGTGCAATACTCAGAGACATGGCCAAGGTAAGAAAGGCTGAAAGACGACCACCACTGAACAAGACACACAAGCTTAAATGTCAAGACTGGGCCAAGAAATATCTCAAGACTGATTTTTCTAAGGTTTTATGGACTGATGAAATGAGAGTGAGTCTTGATGGGCCAGATGGATGGGCCAGTGGCTGGATTGGTAAAGGGCAGAGAGCTCCAGTCCGACTCAGACGCCAGCAAGGTGGAGGTGGAGTACTGGTTTGGGCTAGTATCATCAAAGATGAGCTTGTGGGGCCTTTTCGGGTTGAGGATGGAGTCAAGCTCAACTCCCAGTCCTACTGCCAGTTCCTGGCAGACACCTTCTTCAAGCAGTGGTACAGGAAGAAGTCTGCATCCTTCAAGAAAAACATGATTTTCATGCAGGACAATGCTCCATCACACGTGTCCAAGTACTCCACAGCGTGGCTGGCAAGAAAAGGTATAAAAGAAGAAAATCTAATGACATGGCCTCCTTGTTTACATGATCTGAACCTCATTGAGAACCTGTGGTCCATCATCAAATGTGAGATTTACAAGGAGGGAAAACAGTACACCTCTCTGAACAGTGTCTGGGAGGCTGTGGTTGCTGCTGCACGCAATGTTGATGGTGAACAGATCAAAACACTGACAGAATCCATTAATGGCAGGCTATTGAGTGTCCTTGCAAAGAAAGGTGGCTATATTGGTCACTGATTTGTTTTTGTTATGTTTTTGAATGTCAGAAATTTATATTTGTGAATGTTGAGATGTTATATTGGTTTCACTGGTAAAAATAAATAATTGAAATGGGTATATATTTGTTTTTTGTTAAGTTGCCTAATAATTATGCACAGTAATAGTCACCTGCACACACAGATATCCCCCTAAAATAGCTAAAACTAAAAACAAACTAAAAACTACTTCCAAAAATATTCAGCTTTGATATTAATGAGTTTTTTGGGTTCATTGATGATAGGATCAGATTAGTGAGTAATTATATATTCTGATTGTGTGTGTCAATTATATCTGGGCACCTAGATATAATGAGAGATAAATAATGCACAGAAATCAGAGTGTCATCAGGATAATCTCTGCTCTTTATTTAGACAGTCTGTCTCTTATATAGCATAGAACACGTCACAACTTATTAGCATAGTTGGAAATAGGGTTAAATACAAAATTGCAAGCAACTGTCTTTTCAGACAATGTTTACTCGGCAAAACACCATCTAAAAAAAACCCCTGTTTGCTTCAGATACATTGTCTCAGCAGTATCTGAAGCAAAAACAGGAAACAGGATACAGATGTTTTATACATAGACACTCTACAGATCACGCACTTAAACATTCTAGTGAGATAAGGAAAATGCTGAGATACTTTTATAATTTCTACAACATACAGTTTTTATAACATACAATTAATTTCTAAATGAAGCAATTAAAATACCTAACATATCCCTCCTCTTATAAATGTATTAGACCAAGGTCTTAAGGCAAGGTTCAGGTCATAGTCCTTTCTTTAGTGAAGAGTTGGGGTCTGGACCATCATGGTGCTTCTCTTAATCCACTTGTTTTTTATACATCATCAATGTCATGATCAAGATAAGAATCAGATTCTCCTTGAGTGAGGGGTATCGTCTCTATTAGGTATTGTTGAGTTACTGCTTGGTCAACAACCTTATTCACCAATCCACGGATGCATGGTATCAATAGTCTGTCTGGGCTCCTCTTTTTGCAGTACCTGAATATGCAAATATTCCATGTTGTTACCTCTGCCTGAGGTGTAAATTCCAAGAGTATATGTCCCCTCATCACACTTTTGTGGGTCCTGGAGGGTGATCCGGATGGGGTTGCATAGCTGATTTTGGCTGCAAGAGGATGGCTCCACACCCCGTGTCAGCTTTAAGCGTCTCTTTGTACTTTTGCACTTCATGTGATTAGGTGGGGAGTAACCCCAGTCAGCTCCTGTATTCCATACGGCCAGTTTCCAGCTAGGACATCTCTCATTTCCATACAGAGAGGCTATACACAAATATACTGGCGCTTTTCTCACCCCTCCACTACGTCCTCCTCCAGAAAGTCCACATCTTAGTACTTGACATAGGTCTATTTGGTTGGTTCCTATCTGCCCTTCCTTGAACACTAGGGTCACTTGGCCAGTTAAATTGACTTCCATCATGTCTCTTTTCATTCTGTGCATCCACATCTCTCCGATAGATTGCGCCTGGTTGCCTCTGGGTCTTGTTACTTCTTCCCATATGATTATGGGTGCTACTATGCAAAGAGTTATCAAGATGAGGCATGTCAGTGAGATTCTTAGGCCACACCAGTTAGGTCTTTTGAACAGGTGCCAGGACATTTTCTTGGGCCAGTTGAGAACCCCAAAAACCCGCACCATTCGGTTCTTCACTGGGTTTGAGACGAGTTTCCCCCCCTTTGTAGCCCAGCCTGACTCGCAATGAGTCAGCTAGCAGGTTTTTAGGAATCAACTGGCTCAAGCTCTGGCACTTTTACTCTCTTGCAGTGAGTCAGGTGTATCCAGGTGGCTCGTTCGGCAACTTTCAAGGCAGTGGGTGTTGACAGCAGAACTTGGTACGGTCCTTCCCACCTGGCCGATGCCCAATTTTTACGCTTGATTACTTTAATTAGGACCCACTGGCCTGGTTGTACCAAGCAGGGTCCCTGCTGTTGCTGTGGATGAGAGAGAGAGATGGAGGTAATATCTTTCTTACTTAACATTTTTCTCATATAGTCTGCTAAGTTTTCACTCATGTTCTCATCTTCTGAGATAAATGGTCTAAATTCTGGTAGTAGGAATGGTCTCCCATACAATATTTCAAACGGGGTTAACTTCTTCCTGCCTGGAAGCATGTGCATGTTTAGCATGACTAATGGTAAACAGTAAAGCCAATTTTTTCCTGTCGCTGCCATTGTTTTCCTCAATTTATTTTTAATGGTACCATTAGTTCTCTCCACTAATCCAGCTGACTGTGGGTGGTACGCACAGTGGTTTTTCAACTCTATGTGTAATGCTTTACTCAAGTGGTTGATAATCCTGTTCACAAAATGTGTGCCATTATCGCTATATATTTTCTCTGGTATACCAAACCTAGGAATTATTTGTGTCACTAAGGTTTTAGCCACTGTGATTGCGTCAGGGTGTGCACATGGTTTCGTTTCCACCCACCTAGAGTATACATCAATTATCACTAGGCAATATTTCTTCCCTTCACACTTTGTTAGTTCAATGAAATCCATACATATTGTCTGGAAGGGGTATGTTGGTTCTGGGAATGTGCCCCTTATGGGGTGATAGTTACCCTGAGGGTTATGTTGTGCACAAACAAGGCACCCTGCACAAAATTTTTTAAAATAGGTGTTTAATCCATAGGCTGAAAATATTCTGCTGACCATGTCTACCATACTCCCTCTTGAGACATGACTAATTCCATGGCTCAACATAGCTGCATATCTGAATAGCGATTTTGGTAAAATTGGTTTCCCTTCTATACTCTCATAAATATTATCAGCATTTAGTTTACTCCCTTTCTTCAACCAGTATGTTTTTTCCTGTGAGGGTGCATTTGCCTGTAGTTGCTGTAGAATACTCTTGTCAATATGGTTTACTAAATACACAGATGTGTAGCTGTGTAAGAGAAAAATGTGTATGTTTCCCGTTTGAGTCGCTTGCTTTGCAGCTGTATCTGCCCTGCCATTTCCTATTGAAATTGCGTCTGTGTTCGTGGTATGAGCCACACATTTACATACCGCAATCTTCAAGGGCAGTTGAATGGCTTCAAGTAACTGCAAAAGGAGTTGTTTATGAGTGACTTGCCTGCCAGTAGATGTGACCATACCTCTATTTTTCCACAATTGTGCAAATATGTGCACAGTTGAGAATGCATATTGGCTGTCGGTGTATATATTTACTATTTGTCCCTTTCCTATTTTACAGGCTTCAGTAAGGGCCACGATCTCAGCTGCCTGTGCTGAAAAATGTGATGGAAGTTTTCCTGCTCTTATAGTTTCTTCTTGTGTTACTACTGCATATCCCGTTGCATTTGTACCATCTTTGTTTCTACTTGATGACCCATCTACAAACAGAGTTAGTGTAGCCTCGGTGTATGCAACATCTCTAAGGCCGTCTCTTGGTGAGACTTCTTTTTCTATGATTTCAGTACATGCATGTGGTGTACCATCTTCCTGGATGGGAACTAACGTTGATGGGTTCAGTGTTGTGCACCTTTCTATGTGCAAGTGTGGTTGTGACAGAAGTATAGTCATGCATGATAAGTGTCTTGAAGGGGAAAGGTATGAAACCTTATTTTGTAGTAGAATGACAGATACAGCATGTGGTACTCTTAGAGTCAAAGGGTGGAACAGGACTAAGGCTGCTGACGCCAGAACTGCCATGGAAGCCGCCACTACAGCCTGTACACAAACCGGAAGTCCCCTGGCTACAGGGTCCAACCTGGTTGAGTAAAAAGCCAAGGGTCGGTCTCGCAGGCCATGTTTCTGAGTCACAACAGAAGTCATATAGCCTCCCCTTGAGTCAACAGTTTGTACAAATGGCTTGCTGTAATCTGGCAATCCCAATACAGATGTTCCCACTACTGTGTTCTTAAGCTGAATGAATGCTGCTTCAGCTTCATGTGTCCACGCTACCTTTTCATTAGCTGACATTGATTGTGCATAAATAAGGTGTTGTATGGGCCCTGTAAGTTCTGCATAGTTGGGAATCCAACTCCTGCAGAAATTTACCATCCCTAAGAAAGACATAACTTGTCTCTTTGTGACCGGCTTAGGGGCTTCTAGTATGGCCCTTTTCCTAACTGGGTCTAGTGATCGTCCCTTTCTGCTCACTAGGTATCCCAGGTACTTCACTTCTGATTTCCAGAGCTGTAATTTATCCCGACTAACCTTATGTCCCTCTTCTGCCAGGAATGTGAGGAAGGCTAGCGTGTCCTCCTGGCATATCTCCTCAGAAGGAGAGGCCACCAAGATATCGTCCACATACAGTAGTATTTGGCTTCCCCTTGGGGGCGTAAATTTCGCCAAATTGGAGGACATAGCTTGGGAAAATATAGTTGGACTTTCTGTATATCCTTGAGCCAATCTTGTATATGTGTACCTCCTCCCCATATAGGTGAAGGCAAACCAATATTGGGAACCTTTATCCACTGGTATGGAGAAGAATGCATTGGCTAAGTCTACCACAGAAAAATGTGTGTTATCTGGCTGCATGTCATTTAGGAGTGTATGTGGATCTGGCACCGTGGGTGCTCGGGGAATTACAGCTTTGTTTACTGCTTGTAAATCCTGCACTAATCTCCAAGCTCCGGTTGCTTTCCTGACTGGGTAAAGTGGGGTGTTACATGGGGATCCTGGGCATTCTATTATAATCCCTTTCTCAATCAAAACCTTTATAATAGGTTCTATGCCCTTCTCTGCTTCAGGTTTTAGAGGATACTGTCTCTGATGTGGCCGAAAAGTACTTTTTGGGGTGATTTCTACTGGCTCTACCCCCTTTATAAGGCCTACATCAGCGGGCCCTGTGGACCATAAGGTGTCCGGAAGGCTCTCTAATGCTACCTCCTGTTCCTGAGTGAACAGTATCTGTGTGTTGTGTCATGGTTCCTCTAACAGAAGAACTTTCTCCCACCTGGATGACTGTAAGTGTATTCCTTTCTTTGTCTCTGTTACCCAGTTTAGGATTTTCCGATATATTTTTGTGCTCGGTGAGTACTGCACTCCGAGGTCATAGGGTAAGTACTCCCATGGTGTTTTATCTGTCTGAGCCTCTTCTACCATCCCTCCTACCTGTACCCACCTTCCACCAGCTGGCATAGTCAGTGATATGTGTGGCACTGTGTGTCCTGCATAGAGGAACTGGTCTTGATTATTCAGTTTTACTCCCACCCCTGTATACCCATTTTCTGTCCAGTATATGTAATCCAAGGTTATTCTGGTATTGGTGTGTTTGAAAAATGTTTTTCATAGTCCACATCCCTCCCCGGTGTACTTTCAAATTTCATAGTGCAGTGTAATGACCCTGTGCTTTGTTTTACACTGGAAGATGGAGCTAGGTCATTAGCCATGGCTACCAAAGTGCTGGATACTTGTGCCGGCCCTTTCGACACCATGTCTAATGTGTAAAAGTAATGTGGTTCACCCATCTCCTGCACTACATTTACATTGACAGGTATGTCCCCCATGTATGCTTTCATGCCTTTCCATGTGGGAACCACTCTAATGTTGCATTTCAGCATCAGATCTCTACCCAAGAGATTTATCGGGCATCTAGGGGAGAGTATAAAAGGATGCTCAAATGTTTAGCCATTGAACAATCTCACTGTAAGTGGGCATGATACAGGTTCACTATTTGTCTGTCCTGCTGCTGACCTAACCAGTATGTTTTGTGATGACGTATAAATACTCCATGTGCCATCATCGCTCAATACTGACCTACAGGCTCCTGTATCGCATAAAAATGTTATCATTACCCCCTCTACATCTAGTTTAATGACTGGTTGTTCTGCTAGAGCCATTAAGTCTATACATGATTCTAAATTCAACACATCATTTATTTCTGGCAAATTTGCGTCATTATTACCATACTCATACAATTCAGATTCATGCAATTCTTGTTCAGCAAATATTAGTAAAGGAAGGGTACAACCTGGTTCTAGTCATTTGTCAGTCTGGTCATCGTCATCTGCTCCCTCTTCCTCCTGGTACTTTTTGTTTCTGCAGGAACGTGCTAAGTGGCCGGCCTTGCCACATACGTAACAATTTCCATAAAATTTGTCCTCTGCTTCCACCTCGACCTCGTCCACCTCCTCTCCCTCCACGTTTTTGGTTATTTCCACCATCACCAGAAAAGAAAGCAAAAAGTTATAGGTTGCGCTTTCCCATCAACAGAAGTCATCAAATACACCTCCTTTGGTTTACTATCTTGCTTTATCTGTTTCTTTTCATTTGCTCTCTTACACTGCTCCTCTGCATGTTTAGCATATTCTATGGTTTCCCTAAGGGGACATGTTTTGTAAGTAATTTGGTGTTGTATCACAAAGTCATTTATTTGTTTAGCTGCTGAGCATATGGTCCAGCATCATCATATGGGTTAGGTCTGGCTACCCCGCTATGGCTGTCAAATACTACCCGCAACCTCCCTATATATTGTTCCACACTTTCATCATCTTTCTGTACACACTCGTTTATCTTAGTCCAGTCTGCGTCTGTCAGCTATTCTGCCTATTAGAGTGTCTACTCTTTGGGTCAGTTCTTGTGATCCATATTGCAATGGCTCCCCCCTTGGGTCCAGTGGATTCCAGTCACCTTCACTAAGGATCCAATCGGACCCTAATATCTGCCTCAGACACCGTACAACCTCCACACCATTTAATTTAAAACTTTGCTGCAATCGCTGGAACTTAAGTCTGAAAATTCCCATATTGTCATTTGGGTGGGGGACTCCTTCTACAGCTCTCCTCACATCTGCATCTGTCCATGCTCGGTATACTAGCATTGTGGGTGGCAACACATTTCCCCCCTCTAGGATTGGGAACCTCAATTAAGGGATAAAATGGCACAGATGTTATTCCCTTACCTCCGTATTGACGATCTGGTGCCCGCCTGGTTCTGGCGGGCCGTCCCTAAGGTGGTGGTGTTGGAGGAGGTGGATTTGGACCGGTGGCGGCAAGCAGGTATTTGCGGGCATCATCAAATTCGTCCTCTACATCATCACTATAAGTGAACATATTCCCAGGAGGTGGAGGGGCGGTCAGTCGTGGAAGTCTTTTCTGTGTACACATAAACATATCCTCTTCCGAAGGAGAGAGGTGGTTAACATTACATGTCCCTCCCCCCGTAGGCACCGTCATTGTGATACACATTTAACTTTTTGTTTTCATCTTCAACAATTTGTTATTTTTAGTATAGAAAATGTATTTACTTTTTAGTATTTTTATGTTGATTTCCTTAATTAAGTAACGTTGCGTTTACTTTTCCTTTCCTATACTTCTTTGTATATAGTAAAGCTCAATAAAGTTTGAACGTCTCCTATACCTTCCTTGTAATAAGGATTAATATTGCCAAGAAGTAGTGGATACAGGGCACCGATTTCCAGCAGAGGTAGTATAGTAGATGCTGTGTATCCAGTGGGTGCGGTGAGCATTGTCATCACTTAAAAGAGTTATAATAACATGCCTTTGTCTCTCTTTACAGCAACCACACTTCCTCCCTTCTGCTATGTTCCCTTAAGGTTACAGACAGACATATTTTACATAAAAAAAACTAACACACACACACAGAGAAAATTGGAGTAGAAAGGGGAGTGGTCTGCTATGCTGACTGTGGGGGGTGGGCCAGACCCTGCACATCGTCACATAATACAGATCAATCACCTCCCTGCCCAAAGGTAAAGCATTGAGTAAAGGTACAAAGACACAGAAACTTTATAGATATACACAAATACACATAAGAAAACAATTCTAGAATACAGTGTTCACAATTCCCACACATAAGTGTGTTTTTACCAGACATAAGTTACAGATGCACACCAGAAACCCTTTGCATAATAAACATGTCTTTAGAGATTACCTTGAAAACTGCAGGGTCTAGAAACCACACACCTGGCAGTGCCATTTATGCCCTAGAGAGCCTATCCACCTATACATATACATATATATACACATATACATATGTATATACCCACATATATATATATATATATCTTGAACTCCTATAGTATCAATTAAAGTTAATAGATATACACAACAAATAATATCACAGGTACATGGAAATATACATAGCATTACATATACATACAACAACCAACAGACCTTTAATACATTTTCCAGAAATAATCTGTATATCTCCCACCCAGTGCTTCATACACACAATCTTACAGAGTATTTTAGTAAGAAGTTATGAATACACAGAAACTGCAGACAAAATATTTCAACATGGTATAACCAAGTAAAGAATGAGAAAGAATACATATGTACATATATACATACACTCACAAGTACACAGAAATATACAGAATGTTTACAGGTATATATAATAACCAAGAAACTGTTATCCGTGTGACACCCCTCACAAACATACATACACCCGGTACCGGTATTTAAATCATACAAAATGGTAACATGCACACACATACATATTTTCTTGCAAGAGCTCATGTGAAAGTCAGACTCATTTACCCCTTTTTCATGGTAAGCTTTCTCAATATTGTTACGTACGGAGAACTTATTTTATAGTCTTTTCCTCAGGATAATGACTCTTTTACCTCCCTATGGGTAAGTTTCAACCCTTCTACCTATTACTAGGCTAGAAACCTAGTTGTACAACTCTTTTACCTAACATCACCGTAAGGTAAGGACCTACAGAACATACACACAAATGCAAAATGCAACAGAAATTCAGGTACTCACTGTCAGTTCGCTGTAAGCTGTGCCTTGTCATCCCCCGGAAAAACAAACACCTTGCCTCTGTGGTCCAACTGATCGTATATATCAGGCCTGAGGTCTTTCTCAAGGTAAGGGAGTCCACAGTGACTTACCCCCCCGTGCACGGTAAAAGGAGTTTTGCTTCGTCCGAGGAATGATAAGGGAAACAACCACCGTTCGAAGGACCAAAATGATAGGATCAGATTAGTGAGTAATTATATATTCTGATTGTGTGTGTCAATTATATCTGGGCACCTAGATATAATGAGAGATAAATAATGCACAGAAATCAGAGTGTCATCAGGATAATCTCTGCTCTTTATTTAGACAGTCTGTCTCTTATATAGCATAGAACACGTCACAACTTATTAGCATAGTTGGAAATAGGGTTAAATACAAAATTGCAAGCAACTGTCTTTTCAGACAATGTTTACTCGGCAAAACACCATCTAAAAAAAACCCCTGTTTGCTTCAGATACATTGTCTCAGCAGTATCTGAAGCAAAAACAGGAAACAGGATACAGATGTTTTATACATAGACACTCTACAGATCACGCACTTAAACATTCTAGTGAGATAAGGAAAATGCTGAGATACTTTTATAATTTCTACAACATACAGTTTTTATAACATACAATTAATTTCTAAATGAAGCAATTAAAATACCTAACAATTGAGAACATGGTTGTTGTTTAATAATAAAATTAATCCTCAAAAATACAACTTGCCTAATAATTCTGCACTCCCTGTATATATATATATATATATATATATATATATATATATATATTCAAAATTAATAAAATGAAATAAGAAATTGAATTTTTTCCATATAAAAATGGTACATAGAATATTGCTGCCATTTTACAACACTAAGTTGCAAATCTAAACATTACGATTCTGGAATGGCATTTTTTCCGCCTAAACCAACGGTTCAGTCTCGCACAAGCAGCCTATATATAGGGCACACTTGCCACATTGCTGACACTTTCTCCTCAGGTGATGACAGTCTGACGTGACATTTTCTGCTGCTGGAAAATCCAAAGAGATTGTTAGCGCTTCGGGATATTGATTGCTGGCTATTCATTATAAATAGGTAAAGTATGTTAATTTATTAGTTAATTAATTATTACAAAAAAAAATAATATTTTATTTTAAAAAAATATGCACAATCTTATATTTTACACTGCCTTTACTTTATGAATAAATTAATGGTTAACGCTTTCAAATATATTTATTAATTGATTAATTCCTTTTTAATGGACATTAATTTATTAATTATTAATTAGTAATCATTATCCAAAAAAAAATATGTTTTTAGACTGACTTTACTTTATGACTATATTAATGCTTAGCTCTTTCTAATACATTTATTCATTGATTAATTAATTATTAATGTTCCTTAATTCATAAATTATTAATTTAAAATCATTAAGAACAAAAAAATTGTATATTTGTGACTGCCTTTACTTTATTAATATATTAATGCTTAGCTCTTTCTAATACATTTATTAATTGATTAATTCATTATTAATGTTCATTCATTTATTAATTATTAATTACTAATCATTATGAAGAACAAAAAGGTATATTTGTGACTGCCTTTACATTATAAATATATTAATGCTTAGCTCTTTCTAATATATTTATTCTTTGATTAATTCATTATTATTATTAATGTTCATTAATTTAGTATTTAGTAATTAGTAATAATAAGAAATATATGTATAAACTGGCACAAAAAATATGTACATTATAAAGGGTACTAATATATTTGTGTTGCTGCTCATTGCCTGAAAGGGATAGGATCCTCAAAGCAGTTAAATATTGAAATCAGTTTATTATATTATGACATCTACTACATTTAATATTTTATAGTGCATTTATTTATGAATATATCCATGCTTACACCTTTACATTTTGTAGGTATGCCAATTAAACATCATACTCTTACTGGTTAATGAATTCATTGCATTGAAACATTAAAAATGATTCTCATTTTATTTTACAGTTTGATCATCTCTGCAGCTGACTGAGTACATTCAGATGTAAAGTATTGCAAATACTTATTCAGAGAAAGTTGACCTATTCTTATGTTACTCATGCATACCTGTGAATTAAAAATGTTAGTATTGTTAAAAAAATGGTTCACCATTGTTTCAAATCTAAGTTGCATGTTACAAAGTATTATGTAATGGTTTAAAATATGTATTCATCAGCACTTCGACCATTGTTATATTATTTTTGCATCCATGAGAATTAACATAGTTAATATTGATCAAAAATGATGTTTTACCTGTTGCTGAAATACAAGTTGAAAGTTAAAAATGTTTAAAAAAAATTATACTTCTTGTACTTTTTTGTAGATAACAAAAAGGTTAAGAGTGTCAGAGACTCACATTGTGTGGCAAACAGCTTTCCCAGCCTTAAAATGTTATTGCCCGTCATTTTTGACAGGCAATTTGCTAGAAAATAATAATAAAGTGAAAATAATTTTAGGAAAATTAGATAAGTCAGACAGCATAGAAAGAGACAGCACACAGACAGCTCAAAGAGAGACAGCAGAGAGAGAGAAAGAGAGAGAGAGATACAGCAATGAGAGAGAGAAAGAGAGAGAGACAGCACAGAGCGAGAGAGAATGTGTGACACACGAGTTAAAAGGGTGGGGTCTGGAGAGGAAATAAATACTTTTGACATTGTTAGCATAAAGATAGTGCTGAAACCCATATTAAATGATAAGTTTGCCAAAAGAGGAAATTTAAAGGGAGAAAAGAAACTCAACACTGAGCCTTGGGCAGTTAGAGAGATGGGGCTCAAACCATAGTGTTTATAGTTTGTTACACCTTAACTTGCCTTATATTGTGGATTGTGAGGTGTAGGTGACCCATAAAGGGATTTTCTTAGCCATAATAGGTGACTAATGTCTTGAATAAGCTGATTTGTGGTGTACCATTTCTCCTAAACACCCTTGTTTGTTGGTCAACTGTAAGGTTTTCATTACACTATGATGAGTCAGTTGATTTGGTCCTTGACTGAACCAGGTTTTACACATGGTTTGTTCTGTATTCTGTTCTCAACTGTTTTGATATCTGAACAGACAATCTGTCTGTGACCTTGACTACTTAACTTGCTGCCTTCAAAACCTTGGAGCTATTAATGTCTATCCTTGTGCCCATAGGACCTATATCCCAGGACAAGGAAGATCTTACTATTCTTTCTGTCCCTGGAGCCTTATTTTGTTGAGGAGCCAGCAATGTTACAACTTGTACAACTGATAAACATTTTTAGTGTCATTCAAGTAATTATAGCCATTTTAGATAAAATTTGGCTGCAAATTAATATGTCTGTGTTTCTTATATAATGCCTTTCCTGTAAAGTTTGGGAGTTTTATTAAAGTAAAAAAGTTGTTCAATATCTTTGGACAAAGACGTTTTTGATTGCATCAGCAATGCAGTTTATAAAAATTAAATCAGCACTCCAAAATGAATTTTTGCTCTTAGGAATAAAAGGCAGAAAAACATTTTCTTCATCACACAATTTTGGAATGCTAATTTATTTTTCATGAAAAATGGTCGTGATTCATAGGGAGTGTGAACTGATGATTTATGAAAAACAACCATCCCAATCCCAATCTCAGTTAACATGATGATAAAATGTTGCCCACTGTTTATAGGTGATCAAACCTTAAATCGACACCCAAGATTTTACACAACAAAAACATGCTTTTCTGCATTTTATGCTGTTAAATGTATTTTATAAGAATATAATTACATGGATGTTTACCTGTATGAGTACCACCTCCATTTATTTAGATCATACTACATACATATTGCATGTAGTAACTGACCTAACTTAATAGTACCACATTAATATTATGTCATAAAAAATAATGTGTATCAATTTGCAGCAAAACTTTAACTCTAAATAAACAACTAGTGGTTAAAAGCCACAAGGCTTCCTACCACTCTCCAGTCCTTCCAATGTAATCTAAAACCTAATCTAAAGATATTCTCCTTTTCCCACTATCAGCTGTCTATGTTACCTAGTCAGGCTCTACATTGATTCTATCAGGTTGGTTGAACAAGATCTTACTAGGTGTGCTCTCTCATCTATCATTGGGTTTGTTCTTCATTTAGATTGTAAGCTCATTTGAGTATTTTTTTGTAGATTGAAAACGCAACCAACATTATGCCAGTCTTTTTGTTTGTTTTTTCCATGCAATGGCCCATTATAACATGTAAAAACTGTTTGTGCTTTATAAATGAATAATAATAATACGTTGAACCATCAAAAGCAACATTCAATTCAAATCAGTGGTGGTCTCTATAATCATACACAGCAAACAATATAGTATTTCCTTCTATGTGTGACCCCATTCAGAACACCTGTCTCTGCATGAATATCTACTTATCTGTATTCAATTTTAACTGAAACTTCACAATATATAGAAAATAAGGTCACAGTATTCCATTTATGAACACATACATTCAAGATGTTCTGAAGAGATACAGATGTGACCTCCTCAAGTAACAGTATTAACGGAATGTTTCTGTTGAAAATTGTTAACCAATGTAATTCCTTTTTACTTTTCTATGCACAATGAATGTATACATTGCTACCAATACAAATGGAAAATATATTTTTTTAAATAAAATAAATTAACTGATTAAAAGCCACAAGGCTTCCTACCACTCTCCAGTCCTTCCAATGTAATCTAAAACCTAATCTAAAGATATTCTCCGTTTCCCACTATCAGCTGTCTATGTTACCTAGTCAGGCTCTACATTCATGCTATTGAATGAAGATGTATATCTGTGAACTGACAGTCTTCTCTTAATTTTAAAAGTGAATATATCCCAAATTTGTCAATAGATATATCTTATAAATTCCTAAAGGTACTAGGGAATATAGTGAAAAACCTAGTACACAGTTTTAATTGTTAAATGGAATAACCTTGAAGAACAATGTAGCTGTAGTTATGAGCTATCTGAGCAAACTGCTGTATACTCTATACATAATCCACCAATGTGAGTAACCAGTAAGGTCAGCATATCTATTTCTTTAATTGAAATATGAATAAGCATGAAGTGTAGGGAGCCAAACATTGAGGATTACAGTACAAGAACATCAATTAATGAAGCTAGGGAGTCAGTGTAATGTCATAAAAACATTCAGACAAGTCCTTGAGAATAGTGCCTGTTTGGAGAGATATGCTCTGTATGTTTAAGCGTTTATATCAAAACATTAAAAGTTCATATTCATAAATGGTTGATTTTCTATGTTTATTTTTTACATATTTTGTATATAAGTTATATTTAATGTCCCATGAAATCACCAGTTTGTGTCCTTAGACGTGCTTTTTTTTCTTTTTACAAGTCTTATTACTCCCTACAGAGTTACATAGTTACATACTAATTGCGGTTGAAAACTTTTAGTCCATCAAGTTCAACCATTTAACATCTCCTCTGATCTGCAGAATTCTGATCAATTAATAATTGTTAATTGATCCTAAGGAAGGCACACAGAAAAAAAAACCAAGTGAAACTTTGCAAATTACCTTAAAAAGGGGGAAAAAAAACCTTCCTTCCTAACCCCAGATACCTGCGATCAGACTCCTCCGGGATTAATACCAGGATAACCCTGAATGCCCCTTTTATTTATAAATATATCCAATCCATTTTTAAAGTTATCTATTGAATCCGCTGTCACCACCTCCTTTGGTAGAGAATTCCCCAGATGAACCAATCTTACTGTGAAGAACCCTTTTCTTTGTTTAAAGAGGAATCTTTTTTCTTCTAACCTCAAAAGATGTTATTGTTTCAGTTGAAAACCTCCTGACACAAAAAGTTCACTTGACAAAGCCTTATATTGACCCTGGATATATTTATATAAGGTAATCATATCCTCTCTTAGACATCTTTTTTCTAGAGAAAATAAGTTTAATTTGATTCGTCTTTCTAAGTAACTTAGCCCCTCCATTTGTTAGTTTTGTAGCCCTTCTCTGTAGCTTTTCCAGCCACTCCAATTTCCAAGTTGTGCTACCCAAAATTGTACTCCATATTCCAAATGAGGCATACTAGGGATTTGTATAGTGGTAGAATTATCTTTGCTTCCCTGGCTTCTATACCCTTCTTAATATATGATAATATTTTATTTGCCTTTGCAGCTGCTGCTTGGCATTGAGCACTGTTACCTAGGTGGTTGTCCAAAAGCACTCCCAAATCCCTTTCAATATTTACTCCATTAAGATTATAAATTGCATGGCTATTTTTCCTTCCTAAATGCATAACTTTACATTTATTCATATTAAATATTTTTAAAATATTCTGATTTAATTACCTTGCACAATTTTGATTACCCAGTCCAACTTCTAAGTCATGAATACATATGTTAAAAAGGAAAGGACCTAATACAGAACCCTGATGAACCCCACTTACCACATTAGTCCAATCGGAGTATGTTCCATTTACCACAACCCTTTGCTTCCTGTCTTTTAGCCAGCTCTCAATCCATGAGCAGATATGTACTGTAACCCTTAGTTTACACAATAATCTTCCATGTGGCATATTTGAAAAAATTAAATGAGGTGCAGCCCCTATCTCCTCATCTTCCTAGTTACAGCCTCCACCCTCATGTGCCACTGCACCCTCTGCCACATGGGGATCTTCTAGGAGAGGCAGGTGGAAGCATAGATGATCGAGGTTTAGGCCATGGCATGGCTGATTGAGATGCAGGTCGATGTATTTTGGCTGATGCTGACTTGGGAACTGTTTCAGAGTGAAGGATGTAGACTCAACAGAGCCTTTTGTTAGAGATCAAGGTTCAACTGAAACAGCGCACTCTGACTATTTTGGATTTTTACCAGACTTTCCAAATCCATCTCCACCCAATACATATTTCTTTGGTTGCATGCCACAGGAGTCTAACTTGCCTGCATGCTGGTGAGGAGGCCACACATCATGTTCTCCTGGAAGGTGGTAAGTTCTTCAATATTGGCGTCACATGATGGTCTTGGGGATGATGTACTTGAGACTGCTGGTGGGGGCTGTATCTATCTGGGCAGAGGTGGTGGTATGGATTGGAGGTGCAGAGGTGGTGTGGGCATGTGGGAAGTGTTCAAGTGGGGGCAGCTGTGATGATCTGGAATGTGGATTTAGAATCCATGGAGCTGGAGGAGCTGGTTGTGAAGGAGCTATTTGGGCTAGTGGCGTTGGTGGAGGAGACAGCAGCCACTATACTGGATCAAGCCAGTAAGATGCCCCAGATGGTGGATTTATCTATGGGTCAGAGTCCACCCTGGTGGCTGAAGGACTTGCAGGTTCCCCCACTGACCATATGTACTGATCATCTGCTTCATACACTGGGCCCCCTAGGCTGATGATTCTCCTCCTGGTACTGCTGCTGCTGTTGTTCCTCCTGCTCATACCAGGGATCCTGCTCATATTCACTCTCCTCAAGCTTGGCCTCGGCATTGGCCTATGTCCCCTCCGTGGAGTCATCAGATGTCCTTGAAGCTATAATGAGATATCAATATCAATAGCATATCAGATAACAACATTGCATGATCATATGATCTTTGCGGTTACTGGATACCTGAATTCATGGTGTGCTGATCCTGAATTTGAATTTCCTAGGAATTATCATTGATGTAAGTGATTTGCATTACATGTAAATGTGAAATAGGTCCAATTCACACATTTTTAACATTACAGTTTAGAATCTTTACTGTGATGTTATAGATTGTTTCATTTTGGATAATTTCAATATACCTGTTGGTAGATGATATCATCCCAAAAATGTCTAGCACATTGTTAACCCTACAAATGTTCATGTAATTTGAAGCAGTAATCTGATGTCATAGCAGCAGGTCTGCCCTCTGCAGTACATGAAGTCCCAGACACTGCTGTAATTAATGTGCTGTGTCTCATATTAACCAATAAGTGACCAACTAAAAGCAAGATTTAGAAACATGCTGCTGAGACACTACACTGCACATGAAGCCCTGCAGAATCTGTGGGGTCAATGTTCAGACCATACACACACTATCTATTTGATGTTTAGATGTCTTAATTGATTCTCAGTGAAACATGGTACATCAAATCCATGAACCTTACATAATCCTTTAAGTGATGCACAGCATTTACATTGGATGTGTCTTACTGTATCTATATGTGTGGTGTACATGTCTAAATTTGTGACAGAATGATAAGTGCCTATGATATTCATCTGGCAAGGTACCTGGCTGCAGAGCGTCCACCAGACCCGGGAATCCAACCACTGTTGCTGGAGTGATTCAATCTCTCAGTATCCTCTCCCACTCATTGAAGTGGACTGCAGCTGGGGACCACCACCAATTGCTCTGGCACTTGCAGCCTCCTTTGACATCTTCCACCTCACCTGGCACCAGCAGGCATCCTACTGTGCTTCAAAAAGCCTACTTCCAGCACATATAACCATCAGGCACTGACTTTCCTGGATACCTCCTTTCACATATAGGCCCTCTGGCCCAGCCTCACATCCCTGTCCAGTGGAGGAACTGTGCATGGGCACGGAGGAACACCATAAATTCCTCATGAGTATAATTAGGGGGCTTGTGCTTATGAACAGCCTCCTGTCTTCATGCCAGCGGTGGCTCATCTACTTGATCTGCCCATGAGGCCTGCCCCTCCCCAACCCACTACTAGGATCCGGCCCCTCCACTTCTGTCCCTGATATATGTGTGCCTGATAGTGGCGCATTCCTCGCTCCCTCCACCTCTCCTCTACTGTTTCCACTTCTATCCCTCGTGAGCCTCCACTGCTTCCACAGTGTTTGGGCAGAAAACAGGCTCTTTTATGAACCGTACCTCTCAGTTAATGTGGTGTTTAAGTTTCAAATTGGTTTCTAGGAATAATGAGCAGTGTTAAAATCTGCAAACAAGGCAGTTTGGCTACTTTGCTGAAACATCACGTTCCCTATGGACCCGAACCCCACTCCAGACATTCAGGATCCAGGTCTCACAGTATCTTATCAAAATTATCATCTTATCAAGTGGAAGTTGTGTGTGCGTAAGAGGGGTGTTTACATTTGTGAGGAGCAATATGTGCATCTATTGATGCAAACTGACTACTTTTGGGTTTGTGACAGGGAACATTATGTAACAGGAAAAAAAATCATAAATTCAGATTTGCTCTAAAAGTTTGTATGTCTATACAAATGCCTACAAAGTTGCTAATGTTGTTAGTTTGTACCACATTTCAGAGACGAGTGCCTTTTTGTCATTGAACACATTTTTGCTACTTACACGAAGACTTGCTTAAATTAAAGTGAAATGCTGTTGGTAAAATTGGTATTGCTCTGTAATCAACTATGGTGCTATATAACTATTTGAAAAGGAGACAAACTTGTTAGAAATATAAACATTAGAGAAAATATCATACTTGCCATAGCTTCTAATTTAGAAAGATAAAGTAGCATTATAAAATGTCCTTGCAGTATATGTATTTCTACCTTGATGATTATCTCTCCCATTGATCTATACTTATCACTGGATCTTCTCAGTGGGGATTATGCATGGTTAGGGGATGCTCAGTTGAAGAAGCACTGATACACAGGAGATATTAATTTGTTGGTGGGACAGATGAGAAAGAGTCTATTTTTTATTATATCATACAAAGTCCATTTTAGGATATTCCTCCTCCTTCAAAAGTACATCCATCTCATCTTCAAAAATCTCATCAACCTCCTTTTTCCCATTTCAGAATATTTAAATATTTTCCTTTCCTTTAAAAGTCCCCACTGTCTGCTACAATAACTTTCTCATACATCCTAACGAACTCCATCCATCTAAACTCTCTCAGGCGTTCCATCTCCCCAAACATCTCTCATGCTTCCTCCCTCTTCTAAATGTGACTCTTCACTACTTGTCTTCTCCCTTAACCAAGCTCCCTCCTCATCCTTTCCAACTCTTCCCCTCACTTCAGTGATATCCTAACAAATGTCTCTCTTTCCATCTGATTTCTCTTTGTTTCTATCTCTTATTTACTGTCTCTTTCTCTCTCTTTGTCTTTCTCTCACATCCATCCCTACTCCTCTCACCCAAGTCCATTAAACCTTTGAAGCCTGACAGTTTGGGAAACAAATGGAAAACTGATTTAAAGATTGTTACAACTCTCCGAAGAGACCAAATATAATGTGAATCTTGGTGTCTGTAGTTATTGGGAACGTATGAAAAAGTAATTTGAAGCTGTTTGCAACACTTATGATAAATACTGAATAATGAAGGGTGACCTATTACAGCATTTTTTAGTATTAATTCTATATAAATATATGATTTTTTTCAGCAGAATGACATTTTCAAGTTAAACATATATTTCTTACAAATAGATCTGTATTCCACATACTGAGTCTGGAATTCTTCTAGAATCCACTGTTCCATTTTATTGCTAATATCATCTATTTTCTCTGTCTCTCTTCTTTCTCTCTCTCTCTCCCTGCTCCCTTCTCTCACTCTCCTCTCTCTGTTTTACTCTCTATGTCATACATCTACCCACCCCCTTTAAAATAAAACAAACTTTAAGTTGGATAGGTAGCCTTAAAAACAAATGAAACAACAGAACAATGGTACTGTTTTTTCCATCCTTAGTTTTTGTTTGTCTTCACTTTGAAATGGAAAATTATTTTTGTGGAAAATCATATTAGTTTTCTTGTCATCTTATCTAAATAGATAGATAAAAATACACACCTCCCATTTTCTGAGAAAATGATGTAACAAAGACAAAATTGATTCCTTTATTCATAAATAGTCTTCATAAATTCTGATTTGCTCTAAAATGTTTTATGTTTATGTCCTACAAAGTTGCTAATGTTGTTAGTTTGTACCCTACTTCATAGACGAGTGCCTTTTATCATGAACTAAAATGGTCCTTTTAGATTCTCCAGAGCATTCATGAACAGAAACCCTCAAGTCTAAATTTTAACATATTCATTCTTGTACTCTCATTGATTTCGTTCTGAACACAATCACACTGTTCCAAGCAGGAATAATATCAACCAACCAATTATTTCTCAAATGTATATTACAAGTAAAAGTCCTAACATTTTTTTTCTCAGAATTCTGCATTGTATTTTTAAAAGGTTAGGCATTATAATCTAAATTGTTTGCCAGCTAATTGAATTACTATGGCCTTCATATAAGTTCTACACTGATGTAAATCCCCCCCCCCCCCCCCAAGGTTAGGGCACTCAGACTACAGCTGTAAATCCTGCCTTTGCCATAATAGATGTATCTGCAGGGAGTAGCCAAATCAAGCTTTACATATGAGACAAGGCTCTAGGAGCCAATAAGAAATGGGAACGTTGTAAATATTATAATGCGTGGTAAGTGCTGTAAAAAGTGCTGTATTTGCTGGGCAAGTAAACATTAAATAAATATATATATATATATATATATATATATATAGTAACATGGTTTCGTGACACATATTAACCCCTTAAGTAGTGTTGTGTGTTACCCTGCATTTTGAATGATAAAACATGCTTAATACTAACATATCATATTTTTTTTATTACGAATATGTTGATATTGGATTGTTAAGTGTCCAATAATATTGAAATGTCATCATTTTGTGGTGCTTTTAGTGCTATAGTGTCACTTTAAATTCTTGTGGGGGACTCAGCAAGGGTTTGAAATCTACTTGAGACTTGTCTTTGGTACACTCAAATATTTCTTCTGCTTTTTGCAATTACATCAGTGCCCTGATTTGCAAGTGATCTGTAAAGTCTTATTAGCATAGGGTATTGGGGGAAAGGTCTCCCGGGGTAACTCGTAATTTACTATCAGGCCAAAAATCTATGTAAAGGAGTGCCATAAATCACAGTTACAGCTTGCTGATGTCACTCATAGCAGTTCTCTCGCAATGTTTTTGGGATGGGTTATTAACAAAGCTAGGAAGAAATTTCTGTACTCCTAAAGCACTCGTAATTGCTTTTACCAGGATTAGCATAGAGGCCTATGTTTCCTAATCTAGAGTCCTTTCTAAATGTAAGTTTCAATGAAGTAGGTAATATCAAGTTACACATACATAAACAATTTATTATATTATACTTATATATAAGTATACAAAAATATTAAAGCATTTAGTTCTCCTCTAGAGAGATGTGCAAAATATTTAGTGTCAGAATCCAATGAGAGGCTTTGGAAGCCCTAAAATGACTCTATGTTAATATATCCTTTTTGAGAGAGAAAAAAATAATGGTGGTAGGTTGAAATAGGTCTAAAATGATTTGTGTAATGATATATGAAAATAATTGTTCTGTGAAAGTAGAAATTAGGTGTGCATTATGGTATACAAAAAATGGGATAAATGCATACAAAAATGAAGATAATTTTATTAAGTAAATGACAGCGGCGTCTTAAAAACAGGGAATGTTTAAAATACTAACACAGGGAATAAAAGAGGGCAAAATGTAAGGAATAGTAATGAACCCTGAAGCACTGGTATTGTGTAATGTATAACTCTTAAGTGAGTGGGTATTACTATTCACACCTAGCGGGCGAGGCAAAATAGTTACAAAGAAGAACAAGGCAGAAAAGCCCTATTGTTTCACAAAGAATATATATATATAAAGCCCCTTGTGCCTAAATAAATGTCCTCCAAATGTCTAGGGGGTACATTCAACAGAGCAGTAAATTTGCATAAAAGTGAGATATAGGTCACTGTATGTCTTACTGACACCCCTTTGGTATTATGAATTTGGGTACCCAGAATTAGTACCTATATAAGTCAAATTTAAAGGGAGCTCAACCTACAATACAGACAAAGTCATTGCAACAGCTATATGTTACACAGCATAGAATCCAAGCTGTGTCTATATACATTTATCGATATCTGACTATGGTATGGCACAAAAAGTGTTTAAAGCTGTATCTGCAAGGTAGAGGCTGTTCCCCAACTATTGGCGTAATAAAGGTGATATCAGATTTTTGCAGACATAATATGAGACTAGTAGGGTATGAGGGGCTTTAAACTAGGCCGTAATTTGAACAAATTCGCGGTTCCTAGAGAGCTCGACCGCCAGGTTTGCAACGCGCATGCGCACGCCTGACGTGATGACGTGCGCAGCGTCGTTGCTAGGAGCCTGTCGCGTTTCGACGTACCACGTCTTTGTCAAAGGGAAATTCTGCATTATGGTAAAAGAACATGCTTTCCTGTTCTGTCATTAACCGATAAGAGTTGCATGTGCCATAAGGAAGCCTGTTATTCACTATTATCCAACAAGATTAACTAGCTATGATTATGTCCTCTTCATAGAACTTTCTATGAGCTAGACCAATAGTACTCAACATTTCTGATTTGGGGACCCACTGGATGCTTTCCAGTGCTCATGGAAAATGGCTTTGAGATCCAGAGGATTTTAAAAGAGTGATTTTTTAATCAGATTTTGCACAGAATACAGAATACATTTTATTTGCACATATATTCATAGATATATAGTTAAATAGTAATTTGGGTTGAAAAAATATTTTTAGTCCATCAAGTTCAACCTTTTTAGATCTCTGATCTGCCATATGCAGCTTATTTGTTACTTGATCCAGAGGAAGGCAAACAGAAAAACAACACATTAAAACATTGGCAATTGTCTCAAATGGCAAAAAAATAAAAAATCCTTCCTGACCCCAAATACTGGCAAATGGA
Source organism: Discoglossus pictus (assembly GCA_027410445.1). Taxonomy (NCBI): domain Eukaryota; kingdom Metazoa; phylum Chordata; class Amphibia; order Anura; family Alytidae; genus Discoglossus; species Discoglossus pictus. The sequence goes on from CM050166.1 coordinate 341,659,388, forward strand.
TTACTCCCTGGATCAATACTCCCTCTCTAATTATCGAGGAAAACCGGAATGACCTTTTTATACACAAAGATATCCAATACTTAAAAAAAAATCTATTGAACCACTCTTACTGTGAAAAAAACATTTTCTATGTTTAAGGTGGAATCTTTTTTACTTCTAACCTCAAAGGATGTCCTCTTGCCAGTTGTAAGCCTCTTGGCACAAAATGTTCACTTGACAAAGCCTTCTATTGATCCTGGATGTTTTGCCCTTCTCTGTACTTTTTCCAGCTCTAAAATATCATTTTCATGAAGTGGTGCCAAAAAATTGTACTCCGTATTCCAAATGAGGGTATACTAGGGCTTTGCATAGTTTCAAACTTATATTTGCTTCCCTGGCTTCTATACCCTTGTTAATACATGCTAATATTTGACTTGCCTTTGCAGCTGCTGCTTGGCATTGATAACTGTTACCTAGGTAGTTTTCCACAAGTACTCCCACATCCCCTTCAATATCTGATATCCCTAGATTTGCTCCATTAAGGTTATAACTCGCATGGCTATTTTTACTTCCTAAATGCATAACTTAAATTTAGTCATACTAAATCTCAGCATTTAGTTGCCCATTTCTCTAATTTATATAAATCCCTTTAGAGGGAAAGTACATACATTTCTGATTTAATTACCTTGCACAAATTAGTGCCATCAGCAAAAATGTAGACAATAATTTGCAGCCCTACTTCTAAGTCTAGTCTTGTGGCACTGTATCAAAAGCCTTTGCAAAACCCAAAAAAGACTACATCCACTGAGTTGACTCCTACTTATAATCTTGTTCAAACAGGCATATTCTTTTGTAATATCCCTTATTAACCCTTCTAAAAGCTTTCCCACTACATACATGAGGCTTATAGGTCCATAATTACCTGGAATTGCTCTTGATCACTTCTTAAATAAAGGTATCATATCTGCTTTTCTCCAGTCACCTGGTAGCGATCCTGTGTTGAGTGAATCTTGAAAAATTAGATATAATGGTTTGGCTATTACAACATCCAGTTCCCTCAGTACCTTTGGATGTATTCCATCAGGACCTAGGTTTATTAACATTTATTTTTTTCAAACCTATATTGAATTTCTTCCTGCGTTAACCAATTACTTGGCAAAGGTAGAGTAGCCCCATTATTTTGCAGTGTCCCAACCACTGCTACCTCCCATGTATATATCGAAGAAAACATAACTTATTTAGCTCATCTGCCCTTTCCTGGTCATTAATTGACACATGGCCTGTTTCACATTGTAATGTTCCTATAGCTTCCTTCCTGTGTTTCTTCTCATTAAAATATGAAAAAAATATTTTAGGGTTAGTCTTTTTTTTATTTTTTATTTTAGCCAGTCTAATAGCTCTTTTGTAAGCCTCATTGATTTCCTTGTACTTACATAAAGCAGTCTTTGTTCCCTCTTGTTTGTATAATGTAAGTGCCTGTGTTTTACTCTGTATCTTGATCTCTAAATTATTGTTAAGCTACATTGATTGTGATTTACTCCTTTTATTTTTATTTCCACAAGATATATGGTAAGTATGTATATTTAGTAAGGATTCAAACATCAATTTATGTTCATTATTTTTACCTGTCTGTTCTTTGTCCCTGTATATACTTTGTATTGCTGCCCTTAGACCATTAACATCTTCCCTTTTAAATATAAGAGTTTTCATTAGCCCCTTACAGTTTTTTTTTAATTATTCAATATTAAATGAGATTGTGTTGTGATCACTGTTTCCCAAAGATTTCCCTATTTTAACACTTGATACTATAAAAATATTATTCTTGATTAGAGATGTCGCGAATAGTTCGCCGGCGGACTGTTCCTGGAGAACATAGCATGTTCGCGTTCGCGGCAAACTGCGAACATATGCGATGTTCGATCCGCCCCCTATACTTTATTATTGAGCAAACTTTGACGCTGCACCTCACAGTAACACATTCCAGCCAATCAGCATCATACCCTGCCTTCCAGACCCTTCTACCTCATGGACAACAGCCATTTTGGAATCATAACTAACTTGCAGTCTTACTGAGAGGAGGGAGAGTGTAGGTGATGCTGATTGAATAGGGAAATCAATAGCTAGGCAAGTTTATTCAGTGTCCAGTGCAGTGCTGAAGGACTCATCAGATCTCTGCTGTAAACACAGCACCCCAAAAAGCCCTTTTTAGGGCTATAACATCATTTTTTTTGTTTTTGTTTTTTTGTCTAATCTAACTTCATTTGCCTGTCTCCCTGCTAGCCCCTGTTAGCAAGTGTGTGTGTCAGGCTCACAACTTATACTGTGTGTGCACAGTGCAACCAATACAATCTTGTTTACTAGTTGTCTACTTTTAAAAAACCAAAACTTTTATTTTGTTAAGTCTTAGTTCATTTGCCTGACCGCCAATCTAAGTTCATTTGCCTGACCGCTAGCCAGTGTGTGTGTCAGGCTTACAAGTATTGTGCCAAGTTCAACCAATCCAATCTAGTGGTGTACCAGCAGTCTACATTTAAAAAAACAATAATTTTATTTTCCTAAATCTAAGTTCATTTGTCTGACCGCCAATCTAAGTTCATTTGCCTGACCGCTAGCCAGTGAGTGTGTGTCAGGCTTACAAGTACTGTGCCAAGTTCAACCAATCCAATCTAGTTGGGGTACCAGCAGTCTACATTTAAAAAAACAATAATTTTATATTCTTAAATCTAAGTTCATTTGCCTGACCGCTAGCCAGTGTGTGTGTCAGGCTCACAAGTACTGTGCCAAGCTCAACCAATCCAATCTAGTTGGGGTACCAGCAGTCTACATTTAAAAAAACAATAATTTTATTTTCTTAAATCTAAGTTAATTTGCCTGACCGCCAATCTAAGTTCATTTGCCTGACCGCTAGCCAGTGTTTGTGTCAGGCTTACAAGTACTGTGCCAAGTTCAACCAATCCAATCTAGTTGGGGCACCAGCAGTCTACATTTAAAAAAACAATAATTTTATTTTCTTAAATCTAAGTTAATTTGCCTGACCGCAAATCTAAGTTCATTTGACTGATCGCAAGCCAGTGTGTGTGTCAGGCTTACAAGTATTGTGCCAAGTTCAACCAATCCAATCTAGTTGGTGTACCAGCAGTCTACATTTAAAAAAACAATAATTTTATTTTCTTAAATCTAAGTTAATTTGCCTGACCGCCAATCTAAGTTCATTTGCCTGACCGCTAGCCAGTGTTTGTGTCAGGCTTACAAGTACTGTGCCAAGTTCAACCAATCCAATCTAGTTGGGGCACCAGCAGTCTACATTTAAAAAAACAATAATTTTATTTTCTTAAATCTAAGTTCATTTGCCTGACCGCAAATCTAAGTTCATTTGACTGATCGCAAGCCAGTGTGTGTGTCAGGCTTACAAGTATTGTGCCAAGTTCAACCAATCCAATCTAGTTGGTGTACCAGCAGTCTACATTTAAAAAAACAATAATTTTATTTTCTTAAATCTAAGTTCATTTGCCTGACCGACAATCTAAGTTAATTTGCCTGACCACTAGCCAGTGTGTGTGTCAGGCTTACAAGTACTGTGCCAAGTTCAACCAATCCAATCTAGTGGTGTACCAGCACTCTACATTTGCCTGCCTGCCAGCGTGTGTGTCTTAGGCTCACATCGTATACTGTGCCCACTTGTACAGTCAGTGCCACCACTCATATCTGGTGTAACAGTCAGTAGTGCACATTTAAACAAAGAATACAATTTTGACTGTAATACATTGAATAACAGTTACTTGTCTGCAAACGTCTGTGTCAGGCCTACAGTGTCTACTCTGCCAACTTCTGCAAGTGCACAGTGCCACTCATATCTGTTGTCACAGTAGCTTGCACGCATAGTACCACTAATCGGAAAAAAAATGACAGGCAGAGGCAGGACACCCCGCAGGGGCCGTCATGGTCGTGGTGCTGTGATTCCCTTTGGCCCTACAATAATGCCCAGTGTTCAGAGGTCAGTTACCCTGAACTTGAAAAGTTCAGAGGACGTAGTTGACTGGCTAACACAGGACACCCAATCTTCTACAGCTTCCGCTTGGAACATTGACGCACCATCCTCCTCCAGCTTAGCTTCAGGCACCTCTCAAGTTACCACTCGCCCGCCTGCCGCCACCACCAACATTAGTAGCCGATTCAATTGATCAGTCAGAAGAGTTATTTACACATCAGTTTGAAGAAATGAGTGATGCGCAACCATTATTGCCAGAGGATGTAGATAACAGGGATATGTCTCAGTCAGGCAGCAGTACACACATGTACGTACGATGTGATGATGATGATGTACCCGCTGCTGCTTCCTTTGTTCAGCTGTCAGATACAAGTGAGGCGGGTGATGATGATGACAATGCGTCCGTGGATGTCACGTGGGTGCCCTCTAGAAGAGAAGAAGAACAGGGGGAAAGTTCAGATGGGGAGACAGAGAGGAGGAGGAGACGAGTTGGAAGCAGAGGGAGGGCATCGCAACGAGCTAGTGGCACAGTCAGACAGCATGCATCAGCACCCGGGGTCAGCCAGACAGCACGCCAATAAACGCATGCAGTTGCCACCACCAGAATGCCATCACTGCAGAGCTCAGCAGTGTGGCATTTTTGTGTGTGTCTGCCTCTGACAACAGCGATGCCATTTGCAACCTGTGCCAAAAGAAACTGAGTCGTGGGAAGTCCAACACCCACCTAGGTACAACTGCTTTGCAAAGGCACATGATGTCACATCACAAACGCCAATGGGATCAATACATGAGTAAAAGCAGCACACAAACTCAAAGCCGCCATCCTCCTCCTGGTCCAGCACCTTCATCCACGTCAACCACTGCTGTCCTCCTTGCACCCTCTCAACCATCCGCCAACCCGTCTCTCGCCTCTTGCTGTTCCTGCTCATCTCCCCACAGTCAGGTGTCTGTCAAGGGCATGTTTGAGCGTAAGAAGCCAATGCCACAAAGTCACCCCCTTGCCCGGCATCTGACAGCTGGCTTGTCTGAACTCTTAGCCCGCCAGCTTTTAGCATACAAGCTGGTGGAGTCTGAGGCGTTCAAAAAATTTGTAGTGATTAGGACACCGCAGTGGAAGGTACCCGGCCGAAATTCATTTGCCCAAAAGGCAATCCACAACCTGTACTCGATTGTGCAAATGGAAGTAATGGCATCTCTGGCACACAGTGTTGGGGCAAGGGTCCATCTGACCACTGATACCTGGTCTGCAAAGCATGGTCAGGTATATCACCTACACTGCGTATTGGGTAGACCTGATGACGCCTCCCAATCATGTTATGAGTGGCTCTGCAGAGGAGTTGGTGACACCGCCACGACTTGCAGGCAGGCCTGCTGCCACCTCCTCTACTCCTCCTACTCCATCCTCTTCCATAACCTCCTCAGCTGAGTCCTCTTCTGCTGCGTCTTGCTCCACATCAACGGCACCCCCAGCTTCCCAGATACTATTCCACATCCCGGATACGGCAGTGTCATGCCGTCTTGGGGTTGACTTGCCTGAAAGCAGAGAGTCACACCGGGCCAGCACTCCTGTCCACCACGAACCCACAGGTGGATCAATGGCTGATTACGCACCAACTGGAGATTGGCAAAGTGGTTTGTGACAACGGAAGAAATTTGTTGGCGGCATTGAATTTGGGCAAGTTGACGCATGTGCCGTGCATGGCACATGTGTGTAATCTGATCGTACAACGCTTTGTCCATAAGTATCCAGGCTTACAGGACGTCCTGAAGCAGGCAAGGTGTGTGGCGATTTCAGGCGTTCCTACACGGCCATGGCGCACTTTTCAGATATCCAGCGGCGAAACAACATGCCAGTGAGGCGCTTGATTTGTGACAGCCCCACACGTTGGAATTCAACACTCCTAATGTTCGACCGCCTGCTCCAACAAGAAAAAGCCATTAACGAGTATTTGTATGACTGGGGTGCTAGGACAGCCTCTGCAGAGCTGGGGATTTTTTTGACACGTTACTGGACGCTCATGCGCAATGCCTGTAGGCTCATGCGTCCTTTTGAGGAGGTGACAAACCTTGTCAGTCGCACCGAAGGCACCATTAGCGACATCATACCATTTGTTTTCTTCCTGGAGCGTGCCCTGCGAAGAGTGCTGGATCAGGCCGTAGATGAGCGTGACGAGGAAGAGTTGTAGCCACCATCACCACCAGAAACAGCCTTATCAGCATTGCTTGCTGGACCTGCGGCAATGCTGGAAGATTGTGAGGAAGAGGAGTCAGAGGGGGAGATGGAAGACCAATCACAACAGGCATCCCAGGGTGCTCGTTGTCACCTATCTGGTACCCGTGGTGTTGTACGTGGCTGCGGGGAAGAACATATCTTCAGCGAGATCACTGAGGACGAGGAACGGGACAGGGGTAGCTTGGCATTCAACCTTGTGCAAATGGGGTCTTTCATGCTGTCGTGCCTGTCGCAGGACCCTCGTATAAAAAAGCTGAAGGGGAACGACCTGTACTGGGTGTGCACGCTACTAGACCCCTGGTATAAGCAGAAAGTGCCTGAAATGTTACCAAATTACTGCAAGTCAGAAAGGATGCAGCAGGTCCAAAACAAATTAACAAGTATGCTTTACACAGCATATAAGGGAGATGTCACAGCACAAGGGCAATATAACAGGGGAAGAGGTGGAAGTAATCCTCCTCCCACGACCATGCCGGCAAGGACAGGACGTTTAAAAGATGTGTTGTTGATGGAGGACATGCAGACCTTTTTCAGTCCTACGCATCGCAACAGCCCTTCGGGATCCACCCTCAGAGAATGACTTGACCGACAGGTAGCAGACTACCTCACCTTAACTGCAGATATCGACACTCTGAGGAGCGATGAACCCCTTGACTACTGGGTATGCAGGCTAGACCTGTGGCCTGAGCTATTCCAATTTGCAATTGAACTTCTGGCCTGCCCCGCTTCAAGTGTCCTGTCAGAAAGGACCTTCAGTGCAGCAAGAGGTTTTGTCACCGAGAAGAGAAGTCGCCAAGGGCAAAAAAGTCTAGATTGCCTCACCTTTATAAAGATGAATGAGGGATTGATCCCGAAGGGACTGACACTGGGCGATACATTCGACTGAAAAAGGCCTGATGAGATGAGCTGCCTTCGGCTAAAAATGGTCCACACGCTGCTGTATGTTATCTGTGAATGCCGGATGACTTGCGTGACTTATCTGCCACCAACTAGGGTTCAAGAAGACGCAATGTTTTATGGCACTTTCTGTCTGGGGAACAGCAGCGGCTGCAACAGCAGCGGCTGCAACAATACCTAATTTTTTAATTTAAATTTTTATTTCAGAAGGCGTACGGCACGTAATGAAAAAGAAAGCATATTGAACAGTCTTGCATAACACAACAGTTGTGCAAAAATACATATTTACAATGAAGACATTTTGTTAAAATTAGCTGGCTAGGCCTTCTTATTTTTACTTTTTTGGTTAATAAATTTTCTTTTTTTTTTACTGTGATTGCAGCAGCTTATTATTTACAACTAGCGAATTGCCCGTCAAAAAATGACGGCAATGAAATTGTAAGGTAGCTAAATTAGTAAATAAATATAGTGTACCTATTTTGAAGCATTGTGATGAAGAGCTGGCAATCTGTGTTGATGTTGCTGCAGCATTAGTGGTGTGGAGCTGCTGTATAAGCATGCTGAATGTGTGCAGTGTAACACTGTGCGTGCGCGAGACCAAACCGTTAGCGTAGTCGTGTACTTCCGCATTGGTGTAAAATGGCGAGTAATGTGTGGTATAGGTCTGTATCGGAATATCCGTAGGTGTTTTGTGGTGTTTTGCGAGTTTCTTGTGGTGTTTTGCGAGTTTAGAGTGCTGTAGCCTCGTTTTCGTTTTGTTAGGCGGCCATTTTTTCTCTCGCTTCTTTTTTTTTTTAGTCTCTAAACTGTTTTATTTCGAGTAAAATCGAGGTGTAAGTTGCATTTTTGAGGTCCTGGGTGCTCCCTCTTGGTGTAGGTAAGTTTTTTATGTATGTGCTGTGTGTATGTATTGTGTTTTAAATGTTTGTATGTCGGCGTGTTGCGTCCGATGTTTGCGAGGTCGTAATGTGTGGTAACGTGTTTCGTACGTTGTTTGCGTGCCTCGTAAAATTTAGCGAGTGTCGTAATTTGTGTGTCGTGTTTTTTGAGTAGCGACGTGAATTTTGCGAGGGTTTGAGGCCCTTGCCCAGTGACCTCGCCAGCAACTGAGTCCCTCGCTTCGCGAGGGGCCTCAGTTGCTGGCATGGAGCGCCTTCGGCGCTCCATGCCAGCAACTGAGGCCCTTGCCCAGTGACCTCGCCAGCAACTGAGGCCCTCGCTTCGCGAGGGGCCTCAGTTGCTGACATGGAGCGCCTTCGGCGCTCCATGCCAGCAACTGAGACCCGTGGCCAGTGACCTCGCCAGCAACTGAGGCCCTCGCTTCGCGAGGGGCATCAGTTGCTGGCATGGAGCGCCTTCGGCGCTCCATGCCAGCAACTGAGGCCCTTGCCCAGTGACCTCGCTACGCGAGGGCCGCGGCTCGCTGTGCGAGCCGCGGCCCTCGCTTCGCGAGGCCCGCGGCTCGCTACGCGAGGGCCGCGGGCTCGCTACGCGAGCCCGCAAGCGTGAGCAACGACTCGTACGCTCACAACTATATATGTGATATCTCACCTGCTCAATCGCCCTTGGGTTACCCTAGGGCAGGCTTCAGTAGGCGACCTCTCCTTTCCTCGGATGATTTTGCCGCCGGTTGCTTCTGAAGGGTCTCCTCCAGGGCTCCCCCACTCCGGTCCTTCCCCCCGAGTTGCTTCAACCATTAACAAATGTTTTATTATATTAGGGGGGCACTAAATGGGGATGTTATCCAGGGATCCCAAATTGTCTGGAACTGGGTAATTCTATCCAAGACTACATGGTTTAATGTCTCGTTGAGCAGTAAATAGTTGATTTTTTTTATTAATTCCTGAAAGTTTTAATTTGGGGTTTTCCAACAACTAGCTATGTGTATTTTTTCAGGTAATATATCATATTCAAACAACCATTTCCATGTTACATATATATCCATACATGTTAATACATCACTGAGTTACCTTATCTCTATTAATACTCAGTTTACCCCTTTCCATTCCATAATCTTGGAGCTTATACCATATCCAGGGCTAGTATGTTATCTCGATTTGGTTGTACCTGTAGCCTAAAAATTTATATTTTTTTACTTTTCAGTTATTAATATAGCTTTAATTCAGTTTGTTTTAAGTTGATTCCCTTTAAGTCTTGAATCCGACTATAATTGGGAAAAAAAATAACTAGTTTTAACATTTAACATGTTGGGAAAGGGAAAGGTCCACAAACATCCTCCTTTTTTACATAAATATGATGTAAAATATAGCACTTACCTCCATCCTCCACCCCTCTAAGGATCCACACACACCTCCATCCATCCCGTTCTCTTGAGAATATCCTCTCCCATTTAGGGGAGCCCCTATTCCGGACCTAAATTTCTTTAATTGTCTCCAGATGATATGCTATCCCTTAATTGCAGCCACGGAGACCATATATCTCAAAATGTATCCATGGAGTTGTCTACTAAATGGGTAAGGCGTTCATTTATAAGGATAAAGTTAAATCGATTTTTAACCACCTGAAAGTGTAGGGTATCCGATTTCCATTGTCTGGCTATATGGTTCTTTGTGGCCAACATGATGAACTTTAATAGCCTATTTTGAGCGGGCGAGAGACAGACATGCGGAACACCCAGCATGCAGTTTTCTATATTAGCAGAAATCTGAATTTTAAACATTTTAGAAGCTAGTAAGCATGTTTCTTCACATAGTCTTATGACTGCCGAACACTCCCACCAGACATGAATAAATGTAGCCTCATTACCACTGTTCCTAAAACATGAGCTGCTCCGTTTTGGATCCCATTTATTTTGCTAAAAAGGAGTAATATATGTCCTGTGTAGGACCTTTATTGAAGTCTCAAGCAGACTATAATTTAAAGATCCCCTACTTAAGCCTCGCCAACTTTTATCCGATGTTCTGTCTGCCAACTCGGTGCCCAAATCCCTCTCCCAGGCTTTGGTATAGTCTGGTTTGTTTGCCCATGAGTTTTCATTAAATAGTTCATACATGAGGCTTATAATACCAGGCTGAAAGGGGGAATCCTTACATTTTTTGAGTAGCCAGGTGTATCCTGCAAAAATTATAGTGTTCAGCCAGGGGTAAATTGTATCTATCTCTCACCCGCTCAAAGGTCATTATTTTGTCATCATGCCACCATGGACCAACCCTTAGTAGGTTCTGAAACTTCCACCAACTGAGAGAGCTTTCCGGAAGATGTATCTTAAAGTGGGATTGGGTACGATAGGGGTAAGATCTGATACCCGAGTGTCCAGTTTTTGTGTCCAGTTCATCTCCGTCCATATTTTTAATGAGTGCTTAATCAACGGGTTTTTCAAGTTTCTCAAAAAAGTATACAGGCCTGGAATCCATATTACTGTATCCCATGTATAAGGTGACATGCTTACATTTTCCATAAATACCCAGAGCGGCTGATGTGTGGGAGAATGAGCCAGAGGAATGAAAGCCAGCTGCGCTGCCTTGTAATACAGTTTGAGATTCGGGCACGATAGGCCCCCTTTCCCTTTTGGTCTATACATATTATTTTTTGAGATCCTCTGGGCTTTATGATTCTAAATAAATCTAAAAATTAGTTTTTTCCCCTTTGAATCTTTATGTGTTGTAAGCGATCTCCCGGGAGTTTTAATCTGGCTGACGGGGATTTGTAGTATGTATCTATCAAGTTCATAAATTTGCCTGCAAACCCAAATTTCTGTAATACTGCTTTTAAATAAGGCCATTCCAACGTATCAAAGGCCTTTTCTATATCTAACTCCAAAAGGCATGTGAGTATTTGATGTTGGGATGACCATGAGATTACATTTTGTGTCCCTCTGATATTGTCTCCCGTTTGTCTATGGGTGATAAACCCTGTTTGGTCTTTATGGATTATGGAGGGGAGAAATCGTGAAATCCTGTTTGCCATTAATTTGGCCAACATTTTTATATCCCCGTTTAGGAGTGATATGGGGCAGTAATTTTTAAGTTCTAATGGGTCTCGTCGTTCTTTCGGGAAACATATCATATTTGCAGGGTTTAGTTCTTGTTTTAGTTTCTTCCGCGAAAAGTGAACACTTAAACTGATGGTGTCCTACTTGAACCCCCTGGATGGCATGGTTGGTTCTGATTGCCTGCGCTAGGGGTTCAATGGCAAGAGCAAAGAGCAGTGGGGAGAATGGGCATCCCTGCCTGGTCCCTCTCTGTACTTGGATTTTGGCCTTATGTTCCCCTGGTATCTTTAAGTTATCTACTGGTGAGTCGTAGTACCTTCTGAGCAGGTTGAGAAAGCGTCCCTCAAATCCAAACTTATCTAGCATTTTGTACATATATGGCCATTCCACTGTATCAAAAGCCTTCTCTATGTCTAGGGCTAGAGGGCAAACTGGGTTGTTATAGTGTTGAGCCAAGAACTGGGTGTTCAGAACCCTCCTAACATTATCTCCTGCCTCTCTGAAAGGAATGAACCCCGTTTGGTCCTTATGTATTTAGTCCAGTAAAAAGTTAGATATTCGTTTGGCCATAATTTTAGCTAGGATCTTGACATCCACATTTATCAGGGGTATGGGGCGATAATTTTTAACCTCTAAAGGGTCCCTACCCTCTTTTGGAAAGACTATGAGGTCGGCCTGATTCAATTAAGGGGGCACAGGTTCTCCATTTAGTATAGCGTTAAACAAAGATGTTAGGTGCAGGGGTAAGCAAGGGCTCAAATTTCTTATAGTACAGATGAGTAAAACCGTCTGGCCCTGGGGACTTGCCAAATTTAAGATCTTGGATTGTAGATTTAACTTCCTCTTGGGATATGTCTAGGTTCAAGCTGTCCAATTGAGGTACAGGTATTTTGTGGACTTCTTGCTGTAGTATTCGCTGCAGCGGGATTGGGATGAATATATGGTCTGATAGAAGTTTTGAAATGTTTCTTGGATAGCATTGGGGCTAAAGGAGGTTTGGCCATCAGGTAGTCTAAAGATACCGTATATTATGTCCTCTCTTGGGGGGTAAAGACACTAATAATTCCTCCAATAAAATTCTTTATGTGGGCAAGGTCCCTGGTTAGCCCCTTGGGTTATCTGTTAAAAAGAGTGGTGCAGAGACTGTGGGGGCTGTTAGCCTCCTTGTCCCCGTGTGGCCGTTTAGAATCCCTGCTGCTGCATGTTTCAGCTTTATTAAGGTGTAATTGTACAGCGTTTGACTCAAGTAGCTGCCTGTGCTGGGTCAGTTTGGCTTAATTGCTGGGCCCTTTTCCTGCCAAGATGGCGACTGTCAGTCCATGGGCCTCTATGTCCCCTTCACCACCTTTGTCCCCGCTTGTGTGCTTATTTGGGATGGCCCCACTTTATATCTCAGGCCCGTGGCCTTCTCAGGTCCCCCCTCAATCTCTGAGTGTGGGTATGCGGGGCTGGGGTGTTGAATCAGGCCTACCTTCTTCTCTGCTCGCTGCAAGATCAACAATACCTAATTTTTCAGGCATGTGTACATGCCTAATTTTTCTGGCCTCTGGTGATGCACTGTGGCTTCAACAACCAAACCCCCCAAAAAGGCACATAACAGGGATTAAACTGATAGGAGTAGTACTACTTAACACACCACTCATATCTGGTGTAACAGTAGTGTACATTTAAAACAAACATTTTTTTCTACTGTAATAGGTTGCATAGCAGTTAGTTGTCTGCAAGCGTGTGTGTCAGACCTATAGCGTCTACTCTGCCAACTTCTGCAAGTGCACAGTGCCACTCATATCTGTTGTCACAATAGCTTGCACGCATAGTACCAATCTGTCAAAACCTGTAATGATGAGTGAGGTCTAGAGTAGCCTGGTTCCCTTATCCTCTACAGGTTGAGACCTAATGTTTGGGTGAGACCAACACATGAGTACAAGCAGCACACAAACTCAAAGCCGTCATCCTCCTCCTGGTCCAGCATCATCAGCCACATCAACCACTGCTCTCCTCCTTGCCCCCTCTCAACCATCCGCCACTCTGTCTCTCGTCTTGAGCAGTTCCTGCTCATCTGCCCATAGTCAGGTGCCTGTAAAGGACATGTTTGAGTGTAAGAAGCTAATGTCACAAAGTGCCCCAAATTTGAAGTGATACGACCAACCAAGCATCTTTTTCCATCTCCCGGTTCCAAAAATCCAGTCCTTATACACTCCCCCTGATAGGTGCTGTAACAGGTATTAAACTGATAAGAGTAGTACTTACAAACACGCCACTCCTATATGGTGGCACCTTTGATTGCACGTGCCGTGCCCCAAAATTGAAGTGATACGACCAACCAAGCATCTTTTTCCATCTCCCGGTTCTAAAAATCCAGGCCTTATACACGCCCCCTGATAGGTGACATAACAAGTATAAAACTGGTAAGAGTAGTACTTACAAACACGCCACTCCTATCTGGTGGCACCTTTGATTGCACGTGTCGTGCCCCAAAATTGAAGTGATACGACCAACCAAGCATCTTTTTCCATCTCCTGAATCTAAAAATCCAGGCCTTATACACGCCCCCTGATAGGGGCTGTAACAGGTATTAAACTGATAAGAGTAGTACTTACAAACACGCCACTCCTATCTGGTGGCACCTTTGATTGCACGCGCCGTACCCCAAAATTGAAGTGATATGACCAACCAAGCATCTTTTTCCATCTCCCGGTTCTAAAAATCCAGGCCTTATACACGCCCCCTGATAGGTGACGTAACAAGTATTAAACTGATAAGAGTAGTACTTACAAACACGCCACTCCTATCTGATGGCACCTTTGATTGCACGTGCCCCAAAATTGAAGTGATACGACCAACCAAGCATCTTTTTCCATCTCCCGGTTCTAAAAATCCAGGCCTTATACACGCCCCCTGATATGTGCTGTAACAGGTATTAAACTGATAAGAGTAGTACTTACAAACACGCCACTCCTATCTGGTGGCACCGTTGATTGTACGTGCCGTGCCCCAAAATTGAAGTGATACGACCAACCAAGTATCTTTTTCCATCTCCCGGTTCCAAAAATCCAGGCATTATACACGCCCCCTGATAGGTGCTGTAACAGGTATTAAACTGATAAGAGTAGTACTTACAAACACGCCACTCCTATCCGGTGGCATCTTTGATTGCACGTGCCGTGCCCCAAAATTGAAGTGATACGACCAACCAAGCATCTTTTTCCATCTCCCAGTTCCAAAAATCCAGGCCTTATACATGTCCCCTGATAGGTGACGTAACAGGTATTAAACTGATAAGAGTAGTACTTACAAACACCCAACTCCTATCCGGTGGCACCTTTGATTGCACGTGCCGTGCCCCAAAATTGGAGTGATACGACCAACCAAGCATCTTTTTCCATCTCCCGGTTCTAAAAATCCAGGCCTCATACACGCCCCCTGATAGGTGCTGTAACAGGTATTAAACTGATAAGAGTAGTACTTACAAACACGCCACTCCTATATGGTGGCATCTTTGATTGCACGTGCCGTACCCCAAAATTGAAGTGATACGACCAACCAAGCATCTTTTTCCATCTCCCGGTTCTAAAAATCCAGGCCTTATACACGCCCCCTGATAGGTGACGTAACAAGTATTAAACTGATAAGAGTAGTACTTACAAACACGCAACTCCTATCTGGTGGCTCCTTTGATTGCACGTGCCGTGCCCCAAAATTTAAGTGATACGACCAACCAAGCATCTTTTTCCATCTCCTTGTTCTAAAAATCCAGGCCTTATACACGCCCCCTGATAGGTGACGTAACAAGTATTAAACTGATAAGAGTAGTACTTACAAACACGCAACTCCTATCTGGTGGTACCTTTGATTGCACGCGCCGTGCCCCAAAATTGAAGTGATATGACCAACCAAGCATCTTTTTCCATCTCCCGGTTCTAAAAATCCAGGCCTTATACACGCCCCCTGATAGGTGACATAACAAGTATTAAACTGATAAGAGTAGTACTTACAAGCACGCCACTCCTATCTGGTGGCACCTTTGATTGCAAGTGCCGTGCCCCAAAATTGAAGTGATACGACCAACCAAGCATCTTTTTCCATCTCCCGGTTCCAAAAATCCAGGCCTTATACACGCCCCCTGATAGGTGCTGTAACAGGTATTAAACTGATAAGAGTAGTACTTACAAACACGCCACTCCATCTTTGATTGCAAGTGCCGTGCCCCAAAATTGAAGTGATACGACCAACCAAGCATCTTTTTCCATCTCCCGGTATCAAAAATCCAGGCCTTATACATGTCCCCTGATAGGTGACGTAACAGGTATTAAACTGATAAGAGTAGTACTTACAAACACCCAACTCCTATCCGGTGGCACCTTTGATTGCACGTGCCGTGCCCCAAAATTGGAGTGATACGACCAACCAAGCATCTTTTTCCATCTCCCGGTTCTAAAAATCCAGTCCTTATACACGCCCCCTGATAGGTGCTGTAACAGTTATTCAACTGATAAGAGTAGTACTTACAAACACGCCACTCCTATCTGGTGGCACCTTTGATTGCACGCGCCGTGCCCCAAATTTGAAGTGATACGTCCAACCAAGTATCTTTTTCCATCTCCCGGTTCCAAAAATCCAGGCCTTATACACGCCCCCTGATAGGTGCTGTAAAAGGTATTAAACTGATAAGAGTAGTACTTACAAACACGCCACTCCTATCTGATGGCACCTTTGATTGCACGTGCCGTGCCCCAAAATTGAAGTGATACGACCAACCAAGCATCTTTTTCCATCTCCCGGTTCTAAAAATCCAGGCCTTATACACGCCCCCTGATAGGTGCTGTAACAGGTATTAAACTGATAAGTGTAGTACTTACAAACACGCCACTCCTATCTGGTGGCACCATTGATTGTACGTGCCGTGCCCCAAAATTGAAGTGATACGACCAACCAAGTATCTTTTTCCATCTCCCGGTTCCAAAAATCCAGGCATTATACACGCCCCCTGATAGGTGCTGTAACAGGTATTAAACTGATAAGAGTAGTACTTACAAACACGCCACTCCTATCCGGTGGCATCTTTGATTGCACGTGCCGTGCCCCAAAATTGAAGTGATACGACCAACCAAGCATCTTTTTCCATCTCCCGGTTCTAAAAATCCAGGCCTTATACACGCCCCCTGATAGGTGACGTAACAAGTATTAAACTGATAAGAGTAGTACTTACAAACACGCAACTCCTATCTGGTGGCTCCTTTGATTGCACGTGCCGTGCCCCAAAATTTCAGTGATACGACCAACCAAGCATCTTTTTCCATCTCCTGGTTCTAAAAATCCAGGCCTTATACACGCCCCCTGATAGGTGACGTAACAAGTATTAAACTGATAAGAGTAGTACTTACAAACACGCAACTCCTATCTGGTGGTACCTTTGATTGCACTCGCCGTGCCCCAAAATTGAAGTGATATGACCAACCAAGCATCTTTTTCCATGTCCCGGTTCTAAAAATCCAGGCCTTATACATGCCCCCTGATAGGTGACATAACAAGTATTAAACTGATAAGAGTAGTACTTACAAGCACGCCACTCCTATCTGGTGGCACCTTTGATTGCACGTGCCGTGCCCCAAAATTGAAGTGATACGACCAACCAAGCATCTTTTTCCATCTCCCGGTTCCAAAAATCCAGGCCTTATACACGCCCCCTGATAGGTGCTGTAACAGGTATTAAACTGATAAGAGTAGTACTTACAAACACGCCACTCCATCTTTGATTGCAAGTGCCGTGCCCCAAAATTGAAGTGATACGACCAACCAAGCATCTTTTTCCATCTCCCGGTATCAAAAATCCAGGCCTTATACATGTCCCCTGATAGGTGACGTAACAGGTATTAAACTGATAAGAGTAGTACTTACAAACACCCAACTCCTATCCGGTGGCACCTTTGATTGCACGTGCCGTGCCCCAAAATTGGAGTGATACGACCAACCAAGCATCTTTTTCCATCTCCCGGTTCTAAAAATCCAGTCCTTATACACGCCCCCTGATAGGTGCTGTAAAAGTTATTAAACTGATAAGAGTAGTACTTACAAACACGCCACTCCTATCTGGTGGCACCTTTGATTGCACGCGCCGTGCCCCAAATTTGAAGTGATACGTCCAACCAAGTATCTTTTTCCATCTCCCGGTTCCAAAAATCCAGGCCTTATACACGCCCCCTGATAGGTGCTGTAAAAGGTATTAAACTGATAAGAGTAGTACTTACAAACACGCCACTCCTATCTGGTGGCACCTTTGATTGCACGTGCCGTGCCCAAAATTGAAGTGATACGACCAACCAAGTATCTTTTTCCATGTCCCGGTTCCAAAAATCCAGGCCTTATACACGTCCCCTGATAGGTGACGTAACAGGTATTTAACTGATAAGAGTAGTACTACTTAACACACCTTATAATAATGCAGAGAGAGGCAACGCAGTGAGAGGAGTGTGAAGAAGAGGAGTCAGATGAGGAAGGTGGCTTTGAGGAGGTGGAAGACCAAACAAAGCAGGCGTCCCAGGGGGCTTGTTGTCACCTTTCGGGGATCCTTGGTGGCTGGGTGGAGGAAGAGACCTTCAATGACATCAGTGAGGACAAGGACATGGCTAGCTTGGTATCCAACCTTGTGCAAATGGGGAGTTTGCGGTTGTGCAAATGGACTGTTTGCCGTTGTATGCGGTGCGTTAAATGGGGAGTTTGGTCTGTCACTGTGAAGCGGGCCTACCCTTACACTACCTGATCGATACAACATCATACCTGATGTTTTAAAGCACGTTATTCCAAACAATTTAGGAATGTTAGGTAATTTATGCCCTTTATGGCTTAAAACCAGACTCTGCATAAACTATGTAATTTTCCGTGGGAGTTTTGCCATGGACCCCCCTCCGGCATGCCACAGTCCAGGTGTTAGCCCCGTTGAAACAACTTCCCCATCACTATTGTGGTCAGAAAGAGTCCCTGTGGGTTTTAAAATCCGCCTGCCCATTGAAGTCTATGGCGGTTCGCCAGGTTCGCCGGTTCGCGAACATTTGCGGCGGTTCGCGTTTGCGGTTCGCGAACCGAAAATTTTATATTCGCGACATCACTATTCTTGATGACTAAATTAAAGATAGCTTCATTTCTAGAAGGCTCTTGTATAACCTGGGCCAGATAAGGATCTCTGCGTGTACTCAAGAACATTCTCCCCTTAGCTGAACTGCTGGTCTCATTCATCCAGTTTATTACAGAGTAGTTAAAATCTTCCATTATTAAAACTTGGAATTTCTCACGGGCGTACAATTTATCCACAGTGATTGGATACCACAAATTAGCGATAAGTACAATGCCTTAAACCCTCATAATCAGGTATATAGAACAAAGAGCACCTATAGTCCCTATATTCACTTATTTTTATCAAGCATAGATAAGGACCAGAATGTCCTAAAATTTAACCTTTAATTACATCATTAAAAAAATTACTATATACACTCACGACGATTAAAACTTAGAACAAGAGAGTTTTAGTCCTAAACTCTTCAATATCCAACTGCAGGGATAGGATGCATTAGCCCATTGATCTAATATGAGATAGCCTACACCGTAGATTTATAAAAGAAAGTTCATCTTCTTATGCCCCAACTTAACAACTGCAGTCCACTCCCTTTATAAAGCACATATATAAATAGTCTATTGATAGGACCCTTTGCTCAGGGGCCTCTTATTAACCTCTCTATGTTGACAAAATGGGTAACCACACTAGGATTCCATTACCTTATACATAACCATTATTAGAGTATAGTAAATAATACCTTAGTTCATAAGTCATCATCCTTCTCAATCACCATCATTGGTTATCAACACTCAATCCTAGTAAAAGTTAAGCCAAAATAATTAATCATTAAACTGTGGCACAGGATAGTCCTGCTCTATCCCTATCACTCTGCTAGTATATTCCAGGGAGGGCTGGTAAGATAATCAGCAAGTTATATGGGCATTTCATAGTTAAATATATTGGGAGAGCTGGGGGGACTGCCAGCAATTATATGGGCATTCCTATTACTAAGGGCCAGTATCTGATGCTTGTTTTCCCTGTGTAGTAACTTACAGAGCATCCAGACCTGTGTCCGTATCCCAGCAGTGTTGGATAGCATGTGATGTCACAAAAACACAACGCACACGTTGATGATGGCTCTATACGCATTTCGATTCCTGCTTCTACAGGAGCTGGCATGGGTCAGTAAGAGGAAGCCTTATATGTAGGATCCATATTCGCGTCATTCGGTTAGAGAGTTAAAATTTGAACTCATTCCTATCTAGAATGCATTTCCCTTATATTACAATGGCTGGAGTGATTAACCCCTTCCTTCAAGTACTTGCCAAACACAATGAAAACATTATTAGCCCATTTGTGTCTATCTTAGGCATGTTGATTTAGTTAAATATATTTCCTATGATCCCAGGATGTTGCACATCAATCCTAGATACTCATTAAAAACATAGACATATCTCACTCAAATATTGTTCCTGCCCACTCATTTCCCATATTGATATAAGGGACATTAAACCAGAATTTTATCTTTATTTTATTGTGTTACATCTGTGCAGGTCCAAGTGAACATCAATCAAGTAATAATACAAAAGATTACTATCTGTTTGATGCCATCGTTCTACTAGGTTTGCATTTCTTTAATGAAGATTTTTTATGTTGGCAGACCCATGTACCATAATTACAAATGAGCTCTCATCACATAGTAGTGAAATAAATTACTGTCTGTCTAATGACATACTCCTACTAGGTTAGCATCTCTCCAATAAATAGTCTTTATTAAAGCACTCGTGTTCTCCATAATGGTTTAGATAATATCTTATAAGGGACCCGTTATGTCCAACTATGGTAAACACCCACAAAAATGATTCTATTACACATAATCATATAATTATGGATGTGGTCCTCCAATTATTACATAGACATATATGTTCCATACTATCTCATCTTTAGAATATCTAAAATTATAATTCTTCACATTTAATACTAATATTTTTTATAAAGACTTATACTGGTTGAAACACAGGGATGGCCATGTTATATAAACACTGTAAAGTCATTCAATCCTTTTGGGATCATGGTATCTTGTAGGATTATTCATTTGCTACCCAGCATTTGATGATGGAAAAGATAGTTTCTTGCCACTGATGTTATGTTTTTCCCTTCGCGTTTATCCCTGGATCCATTCCTAATATTACATAGATGTTCCCTTAAACGTCTTCTGAGTTACCGTGATGTTATACCTGTGTATCTTTTATAACATGGGCATTCTAAGCAATACACCACTGCAGTTGTAGTGCAGTTAAAAAAGGCCTAGGCTATCTTGGATAGTTTGCACCTTGGTCATGTGTGGACAAAAGTTACATTGTCCACATGGATATGTTCCTTTTGGTAAACAGTTTTTAGTCCTTGGTCTTGAAAAGTGTCTCTTGACCAATTTGTACCTGAGTGTTGGCGATCTTCGCCAGCTAGTCACTATCCTGGGCCTTATTCCCTCCTGGAGCTCATTATCCATTTTCCGGACCTGGCTATGTTTATTTAAGATGCTACTTATTTCTTTCCAGTGGGAGTTAAAGGTACTAACAAACCTTATCACACCTGTTGACAACTTTTTGATTTTAGGTACCTATAATTTATCTCTGTTTTTATGCAGAGCTTTTTAAAAGCCCTTCTTAATGGGGCTTTTACTTAAGCCTCTAGACTTTAATCTCATTCTAAGTTGTTTTGCTCTTATCCTATAAGTCTCAATTCCCATACAGTTCATCCGAATGCGGAGGAATTACGCTACCGGGATGGCCCTTTTCGTTAAGGGATCGTGTGCACTGCTATAATGAAGTGTGCTGTTAGTAGCCATTTTGTTCCTATACAGGTCAGATTTTAAATAACCTTATTCATCCTTGTAAATAGTTAAGTCCAGGAAATGTACCTTTTGTAGACTTACCTCACAAGTTATTCTTAGGTGCCACTCATTTTCATTCAAGATATCCAGATATTGCTTAAATTCTCCTTAGGTGCCTTCCCTTAGCATCAGGATATCATCAATATAGCGTACCCAAAGCAAAATCTTTTCCATGAGTACGCTATACATTTCATAGAAAGCAGTCTCTCTCTCCCACCAACCTAAGTACAGATTTGCAAATATTTGTTGTCAAAAACAGAATAATTGTGTTTCAATATAAATTTAAGGAGGTCTTCTTGATTTTCCCTGGACTCCATATCCAAAAAGTACTTTACAGCCCAAATCCCACCTCATGTGAGATTGAAGTATACAAGGATTCCACGTCTCAAGTGATCAGGGGGGTAGTTTTTTTTCGAAAATTGAGAGAAAAAAGGTTCCCTACTTGGGCTACGGAAGTGTCGCAAAGGGCTTACTTACAAATCGTAGCACTAATTAGGCAAATAGAAAAGCCATCCTGTACTTTTATTAAAAGTGAAAGTGATGTTAGGTCTTAGAATTAATAGCTCAACATTCCCCTACTCTGAAATCTGCAAATAAAGAAATTTTATTTCATGTTCAATCTTTGTGTTCTGTCTATCATGCAAGTCCCATGGGATTGGAGGTCAATCAACCTCCAAGCCCGCACAGGCTTCAATAACGAGCTACGAGCTTGGAGGTCATTGAAGCCTGTGGGACTTTGGACGAAAATTAAACCTAAAATCAAGGATTATAATCTGGAGATGTGCAAGCTTGAGAATGTTTTGCTATTAATCCTCATGTCCCACATTGTGTTCCCCATCATTTACAGTGCTTTACAGTGCTGGATTGAATATATATTTGCTTCTAAAATTCTTTGAGTTTGCATCCTTCAACCTCCAAACCTGTACGGGTTTTAACAACTATTTACTGGCTTCAAGGTCATGGAAGCCCACAGGACTTGGGAAGGAAAATAAACCTGAAATGAAATATTAGATTTGGGCGATGAGCAATCTTGAAAGGGTGTTGCTATTAATCCTCATGTCCCCCATTATGTTGCCTATCATTTACAGTGCTTTACAATGCTGTTTTACATTTGTATTTGCATCTACAGTTTTCTGACTTTGCAGCCTTGAAACACGAAATGCTTGAGGCCAATTGCATAGTTTGCGGCCAGCCATAAGGGGGATCTCCTTGCGGCGCCATCCATTTGAATAGCAGTGTAGCCGTAGCGCTACACAGGGCCGTAAGCTGGCAGCAAGGAATTGCAGTTTTGCGGCCATTTTAATCCCCTTAATAGAATTAGGCCCTAAGGCTTCCAATTACGGATATTATTGGACGCTCTGGTAGTCTTTGAGAGAGGAGAACACAGAAGGGGAGAGTGAGGAGAGGAGGAGAGTGAGTAGATGAGGAGAGTGAGGAGAGCAAGAGGTATGGAGAGAGGGAGAACCAGGTCAGGGAGGTCAGGTGGAGAAGAGCAGCAGGGGGTGGGGGATGTGCCCCCAGAAGTCAGCACACAAGGTGTAGGGGGAGAGGGTCAGGGGCCTGATTCCAGGGGGAGGTAATGGGGATAAGGGGCCGGCCCCAAGGAGAGGCCAGGGAGGCCAGGAACCCCAGGCACAGTTGGTAGGGCAAGGGGCTGTGGCAAAGTACAGGGATCCCAATTATAACCCAGAGGAGATGGATGTCCTCTTCAGGGAATTCCGTGCCAACTATCGGATCATACATGGTCTGAGAAATGTGTGGGCTAGCCAGAAGGCAGAGGCCTGGAGTCAGATTGCTTCAGCTGTTGCGGCATTAGGGGTTGCAAATAGGGACGTAAGGTCTGTAAAACACAGATATGACGTCAGACGGCTGAAGGTGAAGTGGAAGATGGCAGAGGAGGCAAGAGCTGCATGTGTCGGTGGGCAGCCAGTCAACATCACTTAATATATGACTACATATCTCTTCACTAATGAACACGACTGGTGTTAGTTTAAATTACAATGAATAGTGTCCCGGCTGTAGAGCTTCACGGTCCCATTAGGATCTGCTAATCCAAAGCAGTAGTTATACATGTATTTATATTGCATTTCATCCTGTTAACAGTATAAAAGCGGATTTATTTATTTCATGTCATTCAATCAAAATGCATGATTTCCTTGGTTTGACATCAAGATCAATGTGCATTTATTTAGGAGTAATGGGAACAGTGTAATCTGTCTGGCCTTGGTACTACCCATATTCCAATGAGATGTGATATCAGCATGGCACAGCTATTCCATGTAGACAGTGATAGTACTTTTTGCTGAAAAAAAAATGTTTACAGTGAAGCATGCCTTATTGTATTACATATTCTGGGAAGGCTGACTGAACAGGACAGAATCAATATGGTTATTACTGCTAGTAGATGACATTCATATTAATTGGTTTATTGTAGTGTCCAGAGCAAAAACAATGCACTATAATAACAACTTATTATTGCTCTAACACCTCCTCTTTATGTTTTCCAGATTCCTATAATCTATTTGGGAATCAGCAGTAATGTATGAAAACACACTGTGTGTGGAAGTGATTAGTATCACATTATCCATGATTTTCTGTTTTCTATTTCTAAAAAAATGTTTTATGTATATGGTTTCACTTCACCAACTAGACTATTGTGATCTGATCCATCACATAAAATTCGGATTAACATAACATTGAACTTAAGGCTGTAATGTAAAAAATATGTAAAAAGTCAAGGGGGGTGAATACTTTTGCAAGGCACTGTATATATATATATATATATATATATATATATATATATATATATATATATATATATACAGTATATATATATATATACATGATTAGAGATATACATATACTACATTAATCTGTACCTTGCTAATATAGATGTAAATGTCACCCAGAGGAGCGTGAAATCGTGTGTCATGTCAATATACATGGAGGGTTGTCTGTAATGACTTTAAGGGCTTAACTAGAATGATTGTCATTCATCTATACTCATGATTATGATGCAGTAATGTAAACACATATTGAACAGAATATTTACACCCCTAACTGATGGTGATAACCACATCTGTTGACTTTCAGGGTAATTTAATTGTTGTTATGGAAAAGCTATAGTATGAACATTAGCAAGGCTAACACAAACAACATTGCTGATAAATAATTTTTAATATCAGAACAAATAATAACTAAAATACCAACAAGACACACAGTGACAAATTACCACAGGTATGCACAGTATCATGTTGGGGGTGGGTAGGATACGGAGTTCCAGTAACACAGGGAAATAGGGATACAGGAACAGAATGCAGGCAGTGGAGATGGCATTGATATAGATGATCATTTGTAGGGGATTTACAGTGTATCATCCAACTTGAGGAAATATAAGTTACATCATATCATTTTAGATATCAAGAGAACTTTAACATTCAATAAGCAAATACAATAATACAGAATAAGGAGATATACTCATGGGAAGAAGTGAACTGTAGTGGCTTGTGTTTCCAAGAGACACTCCTATGCAACTGCAAAGGTAAAAGTGCTCAATCAGTTAATCTTATAACCACGGTAGGTCAGTTCTCTTACAGTGCTAATCCACTATGAGAGTAGCCTCTCCATTCCTAAGTTTGGACAGTGTGTTGTAACTTATGTGAGAGATTCACACACAACAAACCGGCCAATTTGAGGGCAATTATGTTCTCTGAACGAGCATCTCTTTTATCTGTTGTTGCATATGCATAATTAAATGTTAAGGTAACCTCACTGACAGTTATGTTCCAAGCCTAGAGTTACTCTTCCATATATGTACAGGGAGGATCACATCAGCACTGAAGAATAGATCTGGAAGGAAGTATGAAGCAGCCTTCACAATAGTCCAAGTAGAGGAGAGAACAGCATCTCTAAAGCAATAGGTACATATAAATCTATGTAGAGTATGTGACATCTGCATTGCAGTCTGCAATTGAAGCTTTACATAAATTAGCTAATCAGTAGAATCAGATATCTTACCGGATGCAACACATGAACGATTATGGCACATGAACATACATGATGCAATGTGACAATAGCATGGTCATGGAATGTTGAGATGGTCATCATCATGCATTGTTCTGACTGTGAGGAACGTGACACATCTTTGCGATCTGTAAGACAAGGAACATGTGATGATGATTGCCCACTTCATCACATACCAAGACATGCTGGTAATTTAAAACATGTTTTCACTGTTATTTTCTTACATCTGAAACAAGCTACTCATCTATCAGATGATGAGGAAAGATATATCTGATTACTAATCAGGAATATCACACTTATTACATGTTAATGCATCATTGTAGAGCCACATGCAGTGTTTTACCTTGGACGGGGTCCCAAGATTATCCACAAGGTGATTTGTTCCACCAGGACACGTGCACTGTAAATGTTTATTAGTTTGGATCACTTACGGATTACGTTTGGGATGTATTCTGGAAGTTGAAATGTAGGCTTGCATTAATGGAGTTGTTATTTATGTGTTATTCATGTGTCCTTCAGCATACATGCCCATATTATTCCGCAAATACTTACTATGTTGTTCTGTTGCGGTACATGTTGTTTTTCTTTCTCAATACTGTTGAAAGATGAGTTGACACATGGCAGCAGTTCTGTAATGGCAATATGATGTGATTATTTGAGTCACACATTATCCACTGCAATCATTTTGCTTTCAACATTGAGTTAAAATATGATTATTGATCACATATTTTTATCTCATGCAGTACATATATTCTCGATACATATCTGCAGGTATGTCCATATTTCGAGATTGATATGAATTGTATTGATCCCTATTGGATGTGGATTTTCATGATCAGACGATGTACTGGTCTATAGTGTGTTGATGTTTTCATATTCAAATGTGTGGCATATATACTGTATGTTATTGATGTTTTGAATTGTCAGTACTTTTGATGTGCATGGGAATGTGTGCTTACTTACCTGTAACTGATAGAGTGGCATGATCTAGTGTATTCATTGTTAATCAATAGTGCATCACGAGACATACATCATATCAGGGAACTCTCCTCTACTGTGGACTGTTTGATATTCTGTATGACAATGGGGATGGAGAAAATAGTTTTAGGAGTTATGCATAATCAAGCTACATAATAGTTATTTCTTATTGGGTTGGTACGTACATGTGAAGTACTCATGAATGATGCATGCACGTTGTTGTGACCCCTGTAGATTATCCATTACAGGGGGCTATAAAGGCTCTTCCTCGCCGTGTTGTTGGAGCCGCATTAGGTCCCCCAGACAGTTGGCCTGTACTGCTATATTGTGCAGACAACAGCAGGCAACTATGATCCGACAAACCTTGTCTGGGCTATATTGTAGAGCACCACCAGAGGAATGTAAGCATCTGAAGTCCATCTTGAGTACACAAAGGTGCTCTCAATTACATTGCTGCATGTTATATACGCCGCTGGGTCTGTGGATTGCTCACAGGGGTCAACAACCACTGCAAACACCCATATCCTGCATCACCTGATGTAAACAAAATGGGAGATGTTGATATTAAAAGTATGTTGTGATGTTTGTCAAAGCATATGAGCGTATACCTAATGATTAAGCTATTGTTTTTTTTGTATATGTTGTTGTGTATTGCATACTGCTTGGGCAAGTTATCACAGGGTTATGCACAGCAATGAGCAATTATGTCATGGCTCAGGTAGTATTACTCCCTTATGCACATGTGAACATCAGAGCAATAGAGGGAAACATGATGTATATATTATTGTATCCAGTGTTAGTAAGATATGGTTTCCTGTGATTACTTCTGTGTACTCACCCAGTAGCCATCCGGATGGAAATTGCCTGGACTCAAACAAATCATATGTGGATGAAGCAGGATATTGGCGTCGTGAGCACTTCCAGGGAAGGCTGCAAAAACATTTTGTATGCGCATCACAAACAATCTGTACATTGATCGAATGATAATGTTTGCAATTTCTGAACAGCTCTTCTTGCTCTCTGGGAGGTATCAATGCAACATGTGTTCAATCAATGGCACCGAGCACATTGGGGACACCTGCTAATCTGGGAAAATCAGGTTTCACCTTCAAGATCTCTTCCAAAGTGTTAGGGTAACTGATGTATCTGGTAACTTTCAGAACAATAGCATAGAGGAATGTACTCAAACAATTGGACAGGCTTGGCTAAGACATTCCTCTGGCCATGCTCAGGGTGTTCTGGAAGCTACCAGAGGCAAGGTGGTGTATTACGGCTAACATACGTGTCAGCCCTAGGATGGCTCTATTGGGCCGTGCGTGAGGCTCAAGGTCCTCGCTCAGAAACGCATAGAGCTCACCAAGACTGGTACTGGTCAGCCTGAAATGCTCATACACCTCCCCATCAGTTAACCCCTCTAATGTGAGTCTCTCCCTGTATACATTGGGTGCCCAGACCCTCCTCACATGCTCCTGGACATGCTCACCCCCTGTGCCTGTAGGTGTGCCTGAGCCAGCACTTCCTGTGCACCCATTTCTTGTAGTGACCCCCCAAACAGCTGATCACCCACATCAATGTCATCCTATCTGTCTGCAGGTGCCCTTATAGCTCTCTGTCCCTGTGCTACTAGAGCTCTCTCTCCTTCCTGATCCTCCACCATGATACTATGCATGCCCTGTGGTAATTCATTTGCCTGGCTTGGTTCTGGACCAGTATGGATGCCATTACCACTCGCACCCTCATTCACTCCCAGACACTCCTCTCTGCCACTCCTCATCCACTCCTCAATCACACACCTTGCATCCGGATCTCTATCATGTGACATGCTGTGCAAACAATAATACCTAAGATGTGACTATGCATCCATATTCTCATTCATCTCTCTGTCATGTTGGGAATCCATGCTGTTTCAGACGTGCTGATGACTTGTTGGGGATGGGGTTATATATCTTGTTGATTACAGCACTTATTAATAGGCAGGTGGATTTCAGGTTTGGAATTGGTCACCTGTGGATCTGGAACTTATCTGGCATTCCAGCTAATGATTGCTCTACTCCATCTATAGATCACACTCACTGTTGGATGCAGGATGGCTGTTGGATGACCTTTATTGTTTTTAACCTGTGATTTTCATTTGGATTGATATATTACATTGCTCTTTTGTGCCTCAGTGTTTGCTAAGTGATGATATCTCCCATAGTTCAATGGTTGTACATTGTTTTATATACGTGTGCTATCTCTTAAAATGCTGCAGCATCAATTCTTTTTGGCAATGTGTATAGCAGTGTTTCACAAGCTAATCCTCGGGGCTAGCTGAACAGGTCAGGTTTTCTGTTTAACAGTTTGTAAACACAGGTGATGTAATTATTATTCAACCAGAGCCTCTGATTTGGTCACCTGGGTTATCATGGTTAAGAATTCAATCTGGCCTGTCTGGGGAGTCTAGAGGAAAGTCTTGTGAACCACTAGTATATGATTTTTATATGATGAATGTGACTTCACGAGAGGGACACATGTTTTATTGTGACACTAATGTGGCAATGGGAATGTTGAGCATGACAATCTGCTGAACTTCCCGGCTTTTGTATTGGTTAAAAGTGGTTTACTGTCTTTTCAAGGGCTACTAGGGCACTCTTACATCTCTGGCAACCCTTTGTGGGTCCGATTTATATTTCAGGGTCCAGATGAGTGCCTTTGTGAGTGAGAAAGGGTTAATATGGCATTTGTTTCATGTTTTTGTGTTGCAATTTAATCTGATAGTGTGTCTTTAATTGCTTTATGCATGTAGCAGCTGGGCTTTTCATATTGGTATATGCATGATCATTCCAACATATAATACAATAACATAATTTTTAAAGGAATATTTAATCAGTTAGTGTGTCTTTAATTGCTTTCTGCATGTTGCAGCATGACTTCATATTAGCATCTGCATGAACATTCCAACATATGAGGAAATAAAATATTTTTTGAATGCCTATATTATTGGGGGATTAATGTGCAAGTAATTGTAATGCCTTCCAATGCTTTTCCCATATTTTAAAGTCCACTGGTGTGTTTATATTGTCTTGTACAGTGTTGAGAACTTGTCTGTAAACCCTTTGTAGGTCCTATTTGGAGGTCGTAATATTTTTGCCTCCATTTGCGGGTTACGAGCTTGAAAGCCAGGGCGTCTTTGGGAATTTGTTGCAATTTAATAGCATGAATGGAACGTACTGTAACAGTTACAGGCTTGAAAAAACAAAGGATTTACGGCAACGGAGTGCAGAATTCAACATCCCGTAGGGTTTTTCCACATTTAACCGGCAGGTCGTTTGCGGGTAGCTATGAGAGGTCAATTTAATAGCCGTAAGTCTTGTAGGCTATGTTACTGGTTACGATTTTACACATTGAGGGAATTTAATAGGGCTGTTGGTCACTTGTTTATTAGCTTCTATAATGTACTCATCCACCGGCCACAGCACTACATTTCTCTTCCCATTTACTCATTTCTATTAGTGTTTTTCGCTTTTCTTAAGATGTTTGAGTCTTTCACAGCTTTCAATCTCAGTAAGTCTGACATAACCGATTTCATGTATCGATCTACCAATGCATTTGAGGATATTGGTGGCTTAAATTTGGACTTGGTCTTAATTTTACTCATCCAGTTACTCTCAATCTCATTTCCTTACTCATTTTCCCTGAACATTTGTAAAAAGAGGTCATAGGTCTATTGTTCAAATTCATAGGGGTCTTCTGGGGTTTTGTTAAAGTGTTCGAATACTATGAGTTTCCACGCAAATAGTTGTAAATCATTCACTACCTCAAAGAACTCAAAGTCATTTGTACGTGCAAATGATAAACCCTTGATAAGTAGGCTTTTTTGTTAACCTGTGATTATTCTCTCTGTCAGGTTGATAATCTGTGAATACCTCTGTGTTCTCTGCCAGCCCCCTCTCTTGTACTCTTGACCTTCTGCCCTGTATCCCCATACTTGATGATCCCTGAGAATCGTTCTCAAGTTCTGATCTCTTTTATCCTCTATTATGGGGTTTCGACCTTTCCGATATATTATTTTTGGGCATTTATTTATTATTTTTGGGCAGTTTGGTAAAGTGGTATTTATTTCAGATCCAGTATCTGGCTGCAACTTATCCTCTGTATGAGATGTATCATAATCAGTGGATGAGGCTGTATTAGATTTTTTTTTATAATATCTCAACCTGAATGGTGTCCTTCTGTTTTCTTGATGGCCCCACTTATATACTCTGCCTAACTCATAATCTTGTACATCTCTATTAAATGTACTTCTCTTATTAGTAATTATCTCATTTTCCAGGTTTTTCCTAATCCTTTTATAAGCATTTTTAAATTCCTCCAACCCCTCAAGTCTACTAAGGTTTTTATTTAGGTCTGTTACTTGCTGATCTAGTTCCTTCAGGATATCTGCCTCATAGTCCGATAGTATGGCTAGCAGGGTTTCTGAACATTTGCTAAGCCCCTGCCCCCACCGATCCTTATAGGACTCATGAATGATGGAAATACATTCACTCTGAGGCCTCATGGTATTATATTTCTTGCCAAATACCTATCATAACCAGACTTATTCCAGAAGGAATATATAGTGCCTTGCAAAAGTATTCACCCCCCTTGGCATTTTTCAGGTTTTGTTGCTTCACAACCTGAAAATAACATGGATTGTTTGAGGATTTGCATCATTTAATTTACAGAACATGCCCACAGCTTTGAAGATGTTTTTTATTGTGAAGCAAACAACAAATAGGGCAAAATAACAGAAAAAAGTCAATGTACATAACTATTCACCACCCTAAAGTCAATACTTTGTAGAGCCACCTTTTGCGGCAATCACAGCTCCAAGTCGCTTTGGGTAAGTCTCTATGATTAATGCCCTCCTTGTCCGGTCCGTGAGTTTTGCTGGGCGGCCGTCTCTTGGCAGGTTTGCTGTGGTGCCATGTTCTTTCCATTTGGTTATTATAGATTTGATGGTGCTCCTGGGGATCATCAAAGATTTGGATATCTTGTTATAACATAACCCGGACTTGTGCTTCTCAACAACATTGTCCCTTACTTGTTTGGAGAGTTCCTTGGTCTTCATGGCAGTGTTTGGTTAGTGGTGCCTCTTGCCTAGGTGTTGCAGCCTCTGGGGCCTCTCAAAAAAGGTGTGTATATGTAATGACAGATCATGTGACACTTAGATTGCACACAGGCAGACATCATTTCTCTAATTATGTGACTTCTGAAGGTAATTGGTTGCACCAGAATGTCATAACAAAGGGGTGAATACATACGCACATGCCAATTTTCTGTTTTCTATTTCTAAAAAAAAAATTATGTATATATTTTTCTCATTTCACTTCACCAACTTAGACTATTGTGTTCTGATCCATCACATAAAATATAGATTAACAAACATGAACTTAAGGCTGTAATGTAACAAAATAGGTAAAAAGTCAAGGGGGTAAATACTTTTGCAAGGCACTGTAAATGCTTCTTAAGTAGTTGTTCCAGTTCATTAATACCTCTATGTCATTCATTTGATTGAGGTAAGAATACAACCTCAGTAAAGGATTTTCCACCTGTGCTACCCTTCTATTATGCCTTTTCTTAAAATCATCTTCCAAATCTATATCTGCCATGTGTAATGTATAGAATATAACAGCCCTCCATTCTTTATAAGGTGTTTATATTGTTTTTGTCATGTACTTAACCTCTGTACAGCACTACGGAATATGTTATCGCATTAAAAATAAAGATGGTAATAATAATAATAATAATAACAGTGTCTTTTCTATACAAGGGATAAAACTGCACAGAATGCTACCATAAATAGCCAAACAACTGTACAGTGCCTTAAACACTCATAGTCAGGTATATAGAACAAAGAGCACATATAGTCCCTATATCCGGTGATTTTTATCAAGCATAGATAAGGCCCAGAAAGCTCTAAAATGTAACCTTTACGTACATCAGAAAAAGAAAAACGGTGCCACAGATTTACAATGAATGCTTTTGGTTTATCTGTTACTAGGATTGAGTATTGACAACCAATGGTGGTCATTGAGATGGATTATGACTTATGAACTGAGGTATTATCTACTATACTCTAATAATGTTTATGTATAGGGTAATGGAATCCTAGTGTGGTTACCCATTTTGACAACATATAGATTAATAAGAGGCCCCTGAACAAAGGTTCTTATCAATACACTATGTATAGATATGCTGTATAAAGGGAGTGAACTACAGTTGTTAGGGCATAAGAAGACTAACTTTCTTTTATAAATCTATTATGTGGGCTATTTCATACATATGAGATCAATGGGTTAATGTATCCTATCCCTGCAGTTGAATATTAAAGAGTTTAGGACTAAAACTCTCTTATTCTAAGTTTTAATCATTGTGAGTAACTGATTTATTTTTGGAAAGTCAACCATATTTATAGGGGTAAGATACAGAGGGGGTCTATACAACATAAGATACAGAGGGGGTCTATACAACACAACAACGACAGGGAGTGGCAGACAAACACATGGGGCTTAATAGTCTGCCATCCTGGCATCCTGTCTGGCACCTGTGAACAATAGACCAACATCCAAATGCACATAATGTTGTTTCCATGTCTAGTGGTCCAGACATCAAAAAGAGTACATTAACTTGATATGGCAAATAATGGGACAAAACAGATTTCAATACAATTGAGGTGTTTATGCACACAGTCCAGTGACTGGATCCAAGCAGACTGTCCTTTATGGTGGCTCAATGGGCTAAGATCCAGGAACTAGAAAAGGGGTCTGTGACAAAAGCATACTCCTGTAAAAATATTGTTTTAGAATTTGGTCCTTTGCTATTTAATTCTACCCACAATAATTGAAAATTATAGCTAGTTCATGCATAAATATATTTTCTGACTATAGGCTTAAAGTCAGGTTTAACATACAGATACGCCCTTCCTTCTCTTTTGCCATTGCCCCTATCTTACCTAAATAGGTTATAACCATGCAGATTAACAGTCCAGTCATGAGAGTCATCCCACCATGTTTCAGGAATGCCTATTTCATTTCTCATGAACTGCTAATAATTCTTCTGGCATTAACAAGCATACACCTTATGTTATGCGTCTGTAGTTCTGAAGTGCCTGCCACTGTACTTGAATAACTTAGCAATACCTCTCTATTGACTATTCTAATCCTCCCCCATTGTTCTCCCCATAACTAGATAATTCATTCCTTACCCCCTCTACACTTTCTAACCCATTAGTTCTATCTAACCCCTTCCCCCCACCAATTAGTTTAAAAACTCCTCCAGCATTTCCACCATCATTTTCACTAGCACACAAGCTCCTTAGGCTTTAACTTGCAATCCATCCCTGCTTAAGAGATTGTACCCAAGTGACAAGTCAGCCCAGTGTTCTAAAACTCCTGGGTTAGCATGTGGCACTGATAGTATCCAGGAAAATACTACCTTGGAGGTCATTGCCTTAAGCTTATTGTCAATTATTATAAAATGATTATTTAGGACTCTCCATCTTCCACTCACTTTGTCATTGTTACCAATATGTACCAAGACCGCCAGTTCATTTCCATCCCCTTCCAATAATTTTTCTAGCCGATCCACAACATGCTGAACCGGAGCACCTGGGAGACATCTAACTGCTTTGATTGCTGGGATCTGGGTGACATATAACACTTTCTACCTTTCTAATAATAGAATCCCATCACAAACAAAAATCTGTCTGTTGCTCTGCCTATTCTGCCCTCCCTCACCTCCAGTAGAACTGTTCTCCCAGCTGTTAGAGGGAACAGCTCTATGTGGCATTGCCATTCCCACTCAAACTGGCAAATCTGTTGGTGTTTGCCAACTACAAACTGGCCTGCCTCTTCCTCACATGCCCCCTGCTTCCTCTTGTAGCTGTAACCCAGTCACCTCCCTGTGCATTGTACAATATGGCTTATAGAGTGTGAGGAATTGACTCTGCTGGGTTTTGAACCCTGGTCCCCAGGCTGCTATACCTCTTCCCTACCACTGCGCCAGCCTGCCTTTGTGAATTTCATTGAGATCTGATAACCTTGACTCTGCTAGCAATTGTATCAGTGCCTAAGTCTCTTCAGCTGTGCCTGGTCAGGTGTCTGGTCCTTGGCCTATATAAGGCACTTCCTGTCAATGTACCTTGCCAGATTATTGTGTGGTTCCTGATCACGTCAATAAAGCTTGTTCCTGTTTCACCTACAAATTGCTGAACTGGATTATTGCTAGCCTTGGCTGCTGGTCTGAACAACCTTGTGATTCCTATATCATTAGATAGAGTGACAATCTGTAAACATTATGACAGAAATAAGTGTATCTTATAAAATATGTGTAATTGTATAAATCTTTATCATAAATAATTTGTGGTGAAATTGTGTACAGTCAACCCCCACCTTTATCAGAAACTGAATTCCTGAGAAACTTGAGGTGTGACTAACTATTCTATTGATACTTATGCCTGGGGTTGTTTATGGGTAAACAAAACAACAGTTGGGTGTGGTGGATTCTTGCATCTGACATATAGAAAACACAATAGGGGGTCTCTTAACATCTGATCAAACAGATATATTGTTATGTGTAAACAAAAATACACCTGTGTGTGTGGGATTCCCATCTTTAACAGTTACTAGGAATAAACCTGTTTTTATGGATCTTGGGGGAGGTGAGATGATTTCAGTTGAGATGGGAAGTCACAGATCAAGAAGGGAGTGCCCAAGAAATTGATATATAGAAAGGTCAGAGTTTAGTCAGTGTAGGTGTGTGTGCCAGAGAGTTGGGAGGTCCAGAGGAGAGACCCAAAGAGGAAGCAGTGCCCAGCTGAACAAAGCAAAAGCCATTTCATGGTGTGAATCCTGACCTAACTGAGGCCTAAAGAGATGGACCCTGAAAAGATTGCTTAAGATAATGCTGATTTTTTGGGTAGTATCTAGTAACATTATAGGAAAATGTGCCTTGATATAGGAATTTACTATTACTGTTACCTTTTTTATGTTTATCTCTTTCAGTTTCTAGCTCTAATTGCTTTTATCCACCTAAAGACACACAGACAGAGCATGTAATTACTCTGGATGCAGTTCCAGCGTCTGCCATTAAGAATAAAGTTTTATTCATTTAAATCACGTCATGACATCTTATGCACGTCACGTGACCAACGCTCATCACGTGACACACCAACCAGGAAGTAAACGACATAGTGCCTAGGCCTTAAATAGGCCACTCATTCTTACACATACTAGCCCATTAATAAGCCCCATTAAGTGGTGAAACGGACCGTCGGGAGCAGGGGGGAGATGGTACACCTAATTCTATGCTCTTTGTGAGCCACAGCAGAACAACTATACCCCTGTGTGGTATTTCAAAAAACACAAGTATACATGTATTGCTTTATGTCCTAAAGGGGAGACTTAAGATACTCCTATCCTTTTTTCTCACACTTAAGCAGTAAAAGCCTAACTTTATGCAGTGGTTTGATAATGCTATAATTGATACATATGTCTATTTACGGATTGATGGTGATATCTGCCTCCCCTCTATACTTCAAATTAAATTATAGTATACTGCGTTCATACTTATATTTATACTAGGTACCACTCTCTACCCCCTGCCTTTTTGTTGTTGTTTTTAAACTTTTCTTAGTGCAATAAACAAATAAACAGCGCCTATCCTCAAATTTTTCATCTATAATATATGTTGCTGCATCCCTATGATTAGCAAATACCTTTTGCATATGAGGCTTGCATATCAGCATCACTTTAATATTATTATACCATTATGATGCTTATTTTTGAGCTCTAGAAATTAAATATTATACCACTTCATCTGTCACAATAAAGGTGGTCACTTATTGCTAATCCCACAGTATTATGGGACAGTGACACCCCATTCTTCTTGACTTACAGCCATTATTTCAGGACAGACGCTTTTTAATTTTGTAGTTAGTTATCTTGCTTTATCCTGGAGAACACTAAATTATCCTACTTTTTTCCTATTAAATTATTTCGCCCTTTTTTTGAATTTAGTGTTAAGCACTAGGAAATTGCTTAGGTCATACATTCATATCTTGATATAGGAATGTAGTACATATATTAAATATCTTTTTGTAAATATAGTTTTATCACCATTGTCTATGTGTTTGTCTGAAACCCATTGTGAAACCGTATCTTATTTATGTAAAATATATCCTTTCAATTATAACTTATTGGTGTGCTCGTTTATTGACCTGTCCTGATAGAACCTATTACTTGTAGAAATTATACATTATCTATTTCATTAATACATTAATTTCTTACAACATCCTCACTAGCCCCATCTCAAACCTTCATGCTAGGCCTAGCTAAACTTTGTTCAGTAAGCACCAACTCCCTTTCCAATGTAGCAAAATCATGAAGTGTTGCAATTCTCCTCTCCAATTCTCAAATTTGAGCTTCAAAAGAGGCAACTTGCTCACCCCTGTCACAGAGGTATGGACCCTGGATCACCTGTTCCAGCAGTGCATACATGTGACAGGACTGTTACTATTTATAACTAATACTAACTAGCGACTTGCCCGTCAAAAAATGACGGCAATAAAATTGTAAAGCTGGGAATGCTGTTTGTGACATAATGGGAGTGTACTGGGTGGCTCAACTATATAAACTGCTATAGCACACTAATAAACCCATGTAATAACACTATAAGTGGAATGAGGGTCATCCAGGACCCTCATGACACAAAGTGTTTGCAGTACACTATGTTAACCCAGTCTCTTATGGGTGTCCATACAGACCCTTATAAGCCTCTATTTTACTTCATTAGTCCCATAAGGGTATGTAAAGACCCTCATGGGACAGTTAGATGCCTAAGATGAATCCCATAAGTGCTATGAGTGTCCTCCAGGACCCTCATGACACTAAGTAGAAACACTACACTGCACTATACCCCCCAATAAACCATTAAATGTAAAGTATGTCCCCTGTACTGTAACCTATTAACATCTACACTACCTACCTACCGTACCTAGGTAACCGCTAATAAACCCTGCCACCCCAATAATTACAGAAAATAATAAAACCTAACTCACAAAAAGTTATAAAACTTAAGTAATAGAAATTAAAAAAATTACATTACAGAAAATAAAAAAAATGAAGTCACCAAAAACAAAACAAAAATTACACACCTTCATTAACCCTTACACTCACAGGGGTAAATACAGACCCCTATAATACCTTAATTAAACCTGTCACTCATGGGGGTCAATCAGGATCCCATAACCAGTTAATTAGCACTGTCACTCATGGGGGTCAATACAGACTCCCATAAGCCCTTCATTAAGCCTGTCACTCATCAGGGTCAATCAGGACCCCTATAACCCCTTAATAAACCCTGTAACTCATGGGGTCAACACAGACTCCCATAATCCATTAATTAACCCTCTCACTCATAGGGGTCAAAACAGATCCCCATAAGCACTGAATTAACCCTCTCACTCATGGGAGTCAATACAGAACACCATAAGCCCTTAATTAACCCTGTCACTCATGGAGGTCAATGCAGACCCCCATAAGCCAATAATTAACTTTCTCAGTCCAATAGGGGTCTATATAGACCCCTATAGGACACTAATTAATCCATGTAATAACACTATAAGTGCCATGAGGGTCATTCGGGACCCTCATTACACAAAGTGTAAACTCTATACTATTAACCCTAACTATACCCCTTTAACCCAACCCTGCAACTATTTAATCCTAACACTACACATTTAACCCTAACAGTACCTAAGTAACCATAACTGCTCCTATTTAAACCCATCTAAGCCTATTTAGCCCCATCCGGTATGTGGGTCAATAGACCCTCATAAACCTATATTTAACCCTATCAGTCCTATAAGGGTATATAAAGATCCTCATGGGGCAGTTACAACCCTAACTTTAACCCTATAATTGCCATGAGAGTCCTCAAGAACACTAACTACAATCACTACACCCCACTATACCCCCCAATAAACCATTAAACCTAAACTAACCACCCTCTACACTAAACTATTAACACGTACACTACCTATCTACACTACCTACCTACCCCACAATAACCCCCCCAATAATTACACAAAATAACATATCCTAACTCACAAAAAATAATAAAACCTAAGTTATAGAAAATACAACATCTACATTACAGAAAATAAAAAACCTAAGTCACAAAAAAACATTACAGAAAACAAAACAAAAAAGCATTACACCCACTACAAAAAAAAAAAACATTACACATCTGAAAAGGAAAGGCATACAATATATATGTATATATATATATATATATATATATATATATATATATATATATATATATATATATATATATATATACACACATTACATTAGAATACAATACCCAAAAAAATACAAAATACAATACCTACCTATCTAAAACACAATAAATACTATCTAACATAGATACATCCCCTCTACATAAAATACAGTAAATCCTAGCTAACATACATACCCCCGTCTATATAAAATACAATAAATCCTAACATAAATACATCCCCTCTATGTAAAATAAAATAAATCCTATGTAGCATACATACACCCATTCTATGTAAGATACCAAAAAAAGCTAACATACATACATCCTCTCTATGCAAAAATGCTACCAACATACCCAAACCCTAAATCTAACCTAAAATACAATAATTAAGACCACTTACCTTTGCAGATCTACCTTCGGATCAGCAACCTAGGAAAAAAGCAAAAAAAAAATTAGTACAAAACATTTACATATAATAAATAAAGATTTTAAATATTCTACATATGCTACTCACCTTTCCAGCATGTCCCTGTCCTGTTTCATTTGTTGTCCGGCGCAGCCCCTGTGTGAGGAATTGACTCTGCTGGGTTTTGAACCCTGGTCCCCAGGCTGCTGAACCTCTTCCCTACCACTGCGCCAGCCTGCCTGCCTTTGTGAATTTCCTTGAGATCTGATAAACCTTGACTCTGCTAGCAATAGTATCAGTGACTAGTCTCTTCAGCTGTGTCTGGTCAGGTGTCTGGTCCTTGGCCTATATAAGGCACTTCCTGTCTATGTACCTTGCCAGATTATTGTGGTTCCTGTTCCCTTCAATAAAGCTTGTTCCTGTTTCACCTACAAGTTGCTGAATTGGATCATTGCTGACCTAGGCTGCTGGTCTCCAAAACCTTGTGATTCCTATATCATTACAGAATAATCTGGCCCTTTCATGGAGACCGCCGGGTCAGATTCTGCATTGGCCCAGCAGGTTGCTTTTACTGCAAGAACTGTGCAGACCCAGGCACAGACCATTCAAGTGCTGCAGGACCAGGTAGCTGAACTGCAAAATAAAGTTCACTCAATGCACAGTGAGTATACCAGCTACAGGGCATGTGATGTTGCGACTGCTACTGTTACACCTGCACAAGATGCCCGTTTGTCCCTACCAGAAAAGTTTGGAGGAGATCGCGAAAGATTTAGGGGTTTCCTGAATCAATGCCGTTTCCACTTTATGATGTTACCTCACCGTTTTCCATCTGAAAGAGAGAAGGTGGGATTTATTTTCTCCCTATTCAAAGATGAAGCCCTGGCTTGGGGCTCCCGTCTTCTGGAACAGGACAGTCCAGTCTTGGGTAATGTAAATGACTTTCTTGAGGCCATGTGCCTAGTTTTTGATGACCCCAATCGATGTGCTACAGCAGAAGCCACTCTCCTTCATTAGCATCAAGGGAGGCGCTCTGTGGCTGAATATGCTGCTGAATTCAGACAGTGGGTTGCTGATACTACCTGGAACCAATCAGCCCAGAGGTTCCACTTCAGAAAAGGTCTCTCAGAAGCTATAAAAGATGAACTAGCTCGTGTTGATCTTCCTGCTGACTTTGATGCATTTGTACGGTTGGCTATCAGTATTGATCGGAGACTTTCTGAAAGAAGATTGGAAAGACAGGGCTCTTTTAGACCAAGTGCTACTGCTATTTCCTATTCAAGAATTTCTACTCCGACCCCACAAACACCTACAGACTCTGAGCCTGAGGCTATGCAGGTAGATCTAATAAGAGGGCCATTATCCAATGAAGAAAAACAGTGGCAACGCACTCACAATTTATGCCTGTATTGTGGTAGTACAGGGCACTATGCCATCAATTGCCCTAGCAAATCCAAAAGAACAATACCTATGGCGGCTGAGGGTGCACAGATTCGACACCAATCCCAGATTTCAGATCAACTGGATTCTGTCACACAACCCTTGTTTTCTCTGACTCATGGTGAAGAGGGTATGTTGACTCAACATCCTCATTTAGTGGTGCCTATCACGTTGCAATGTGGTGATCGTAAAATTTCAACTACAGCTATGATAGATTCTGGAGCAGGCGGAAACTTTATGGACATCAAATTTGCAGCAGGAAATAGAATTCAGTCTATCCCTAATTCTTCACCTGTGTTAATGGAGACAGTAGACGGTTCTCCACTTATGTCAAGACCGGTTACACATGAGACTGTGCCCTTAAAGTTGACTCTGGAAGTGAATCACCTTGAGGCTATATCTTTCCACCTAATTTCCTCAACACAGTTTCCAGTGATTTTGGGGGTACCTTGGCTTGCTCTGCATAATCCACAGATTGATTGGAAGACCAGAACTTTGTCCTTTCCTTCAGAACACTGCTTAATGAATTGTCAACCCTCTAAGGTAACACCTGTTGCCACAACAATTATTGAAATCGTTGCTACAAACTTGACTAAGCTTCCTCTACAATATCGGGATTTTGCAGATGTCTGTGAGAAGAAGAATGCTGATCAGCTTCCACCCCACAGGCCTTATGATTGCCCAATAGAGCTGTTACCTGGGGCTGATATCCCATTTGGCCGTATATATTCCCTTTCTGAGCCTGAATTGAAAGCTCTTCGTGAATACATACAAGGAAATCTTGCTAAAGGCTTTATTCAACCATCTACTTCTCCAGCAGGAGCTCCTATATTCTTTGTAGAAAAGAAAGATGGCAGCCTACGGCCATGCGTTGACTACAGGGACATTAATAACATCACTGTTAAAAAAACGCTACCCCTTGCCTCTCATTCCTGAACTTTTGAAGAGACTTCGCTCAGCTAAAATATTTACGAAGCTTGATCTTCGGGGGGCATATAATCTGGTTCGCATAAGACCAAATGATGAATGGAAAACAGCTTTCAGAACCAGGTACGGGCATTACGAATATCTAGTAATGCCATTTGGGCTTTGTAATGCCCATGCAATTTTCCAGCATCTCATCAATTATGTACTACGAGATCTCCTGGATCAGTTTGTTGTGGCATATTTGGATGATATCCTAATATTTTCTGCTAATCTTGAAAACCACAGAAAACAGGTCCGTATAGTTCTGGAGTGCCTTCGTACCCACCACCTATACATTAAACTGGAAAAATGTTAATTTGAACAAACAGAAATTCAATTCCTGCAGTATTTAATAAGTCCTAAAGGTTTAAGTATGGACGCAAGTAAAATTAAAGCTGTGCTGGACTGGCCCATCCCAGAGAATGAAAAAGATATTCAGAGATTTGTGGGGTTTGCCAATTTTTACAGGCGTTTCATTAAGAATTTCTCCGTTATTACACAAATCACTGAACTTACACGTAAAGGGACTCCTTTTCAGTGGTCCGATAAGGCTGATACCACATTCTCCCGATTAAAGACTCTGTTTACATCTGCCCCCGTCCTGGTACATCCTCAGCCGGAATTACCATTTATTGTGGAAGTTGATGCTTCTGATTCAGCTGTTGGTGCTATACTGTCTCAAAGGACTGGACCTAAGATGCTGTTACATCCGTGTGCCTTCTATTCCCGCCAGATGGTGCCAGCAGAAAGAAACTATGACATAGGGAATAAAGAACTATTGGCTATAAAAGCTGCCTTCACCGAATGGAGACATCTCTTGGAGGGAGCTACCCATCCAATTACTGTCCTCACATATCACAAAAATCTGGAATGTATTCGATCAGCTAAGAGACTGTCAGCCAGACAAGCACGCTGGTCCCTATTCTTCTCGAAGTTTAATTTTTTGGTTACATACTGTCCTGGCTCCAAGAATGGTAAGGCGGATGCCTTGTCTAGA
Organism: Discoglossus pictus; assembly: GCA_027410445.1. Classification (NCBI taxonomy): domain Eukaryota; kingdom Metazoa; phylum Chordata; class Amphibia; order Anura; family Alytidae; genus Discoglossus; species Discoglossus pictus. The sequence continues at coordinate 341,701,491 of CM050166.1, forward strand.
ATAGCTGACCCCCTCCATACTACCGTAACCAAGACCACCATCTTGCCGGAGGATATATTTATTGGAGTTACATTTCCTTCTGATCTGATGTCTCGCATTAAAAAGGGCTACGCTGAAGATCCAGTTCTTCGTGATCTCCATATGACGATGCTTAATGGGTTTTGGATTTTTCAACAACTTCTGTTTGCTCCGGAGTCAGTGCGACTGGACCTTTTACGTCTCTACCATGACTCAAAACCAGCAGGTCATCCAGGAATCCGAAAGACACAAGAGTTACTTGCCCGATCCTTTTGGTGGGCGAAGTATTATGAGGATGTTAAGAAGTATGTGTCCTCTTGTGATGTATGTGCCAGACATAAGACTCCTCGCTCATCCCCTGTTGGCTTGCTTCAGCCTCTTCAGATTCCTCATCGTCCCTGGGAATCTATATCCATGGACTTTATTGTGGAACTACCTCCCTCTAAGGAACACACTACCATTCTTGTTGTTGTGGACAGGTTAACTAAGATGGGTCATTTCATACCAGCTCGTGGTCTCCCTTCAGCTATACAGACGGCTGACCTGGTTATTCGGGAAATATTTCGCTTGCATGGAGTGCCTGATGAAGTAGTTTCTGACAGGGGAGTGCAGTTTACATCCCATTTAAAAAAAAAAATTGCTCTAATCTAGGTATTAATGTAAATCTGTCGTCAGCTTTTCATCAACAAAGTAATGGACAGACTAAGCGAACCAACCAGACTTTAGAGCAATATTTGCGGTGCTATATTAGTTACCTGCAGGATGACTGGCTGGATTTTCTACCCACGGCGGAGTTTGCCTATAACAATGCCCAACACTGCTCCACTTCTCTGAGCCCATTTTTTGCCAACTATGGTTACCATCCAACCTTTCTAGTGAGTCTCCCAATTACTACTTCCGTTCCTGCAGTCACTGATCGGCTAACCACCTTACGAGATTCCCAAGACCTGTTGAAGGAGACTCTTTCGGAGGCTCAGGAATGTTACAAGAGAGCTGCTGAACGGAGGCCCCAGTTTATCATGTTGGTGACAAGGTTTGGCTGTGAACAAGGAATTTTAATCTTAGGGTTCCTTCTCATAAATTGGGTCAGAGGTTCATGGGACCTTTTGAGATCATCACTCAGATCAATGCTGTCACTTTTCATTTGCAACTTCCAGATTCCATGAGAATACATCCGGTGTTTCACGATGCACTGCTGAAAATTTTCCGTGACAACACTTTCCCTGGCCGAGCCCTGCCTGCCTCACCTCCAGTCCTCAGGGATGGTGAGGATGAATACGAGGTGGAGAAAATTCTGGACTCCAGGATCTTCCGCAATAAGCTTCAGTATCTGGTTCGTTGGAAAGGCTATGGTGAGGAGGATAGTTCATGGGAACCAGTGGACAATATTCACGCTCCTGATCTTCTTCGGTCTTTTCATGTGCAGTACCCTGTTAAACCGGGTAATACGGCATCCAGAGGCTGCAACTATAGAGGCGGGGGTAATGTGAGGAATTGACTCTGCTGGATTTTAAACCCTGGTCCCCAGGCTGCTGAACCTCTTCCCTTCCACTGCGCCAGCCTGCCTTTGTGAATTTCCTTGAGATCTGATAAACCTTGACTCTGCTAGCAATAGTATCAGTGACTAGTCTCTTTAGCTGTGTCTGGTCCTTGGCCTGTATAAGGCACTTCCTGTCTATGTACCTTGCCAGATTATTGTGGTTCCTGTTCCCTTCACTAAAGTTTGTTCCTGTTTCACCTACAAGTTGCTGATTTTGATCATTGCTGACCTAGGCTGCTGGTCTCCAAAACCTTGTGATTCCTATATCATTACACACTGTTAAAAAAAACTTCAATAACATTAATAATAAATACATACACACATACAATGAAGTAAAAGAAACATTATATACATTTAACTTACCTCCACTCAATGTCCCCGGCCTCGTCCTCCTCTGCCCCGGGTGGGCCCTGGAACAATCTGCGTGAGGTCCGCCCTGGCGGACTTCTCCAACGCTGATGAGGCCTCTAGAGGCTTTTCCAAGGGGGATCAGCAATGGCGCCTTATGATTGGCTGAAAACACTGTCAATCAAATGTCAGCCAATCAGAAGGTGCGAAGGTGTGAGCCAATCAGAATGGGATACACCCCCATATCCCATTGTAATTGTGTAATGCACTTGTCGATCTATTTTTCAACCAATCATGGGATACACCGCAAGGTGGTGATTGGCTGAAGGCATCTGCACCTTCTGATTGGCTGTAATGGGATTGACAGTGACAACAGCCAATCAGAAGGCGCTGTTCCCCTCAGAAAATCACAATGGGATACACTCCCAGAGAGTGATAAGCTGAAGGCACCTGCACCTTGTGATTGGCGAATGTCAATGTCAATCAGATAACAGCCAATAAGAAAGCGCAGATATGTTCAGCCAATCACCCTGTGGGGGTATATCCCATTGTGATTCGCTGAATAGAATATCGGCTTCTAAATGGCTGTTGTCATTGTCAATTATACTGCAGCCAATCAGGATGCGCAGATGCCTCCAGCCAACAACATCGTGGGGGTGTATCCCATTGTGATTGTCTGAAGGCAATAAAGCATTGTGATTGGTTTAAAAAAAATGACAGGTGCATTAGCCAATGAGAATGGGATATGGGGTGTATCCCATTCTTATTGGTTTACACCTTGGCACCATCTGATTGTCTGAAATTTGATTGACAGTGTTTTCAGCCAATCAGAAGGCGCCAGTCAGAAGGTTTTTTTTAGAGCGCTGATTCTTCCAGGGCCCAGCCGGGGCAGAAGACATCGGGGACGGGCCGGGGACATCGAGGGGAAGTCCAATGTATATTTTGTTTATTTTATTTTATTTGTGTATGTATTTATTATAGTGATGTCCCGAACAGTTCGCCGGAGAACTATTTGCGGCGATTTTTGCATGTTCGCATTCGCAACGAACGGCGAACACATTCGCTTTTCGGTCCGCCCCTATTCTTTATCATTGAGGAAACTTTGACCCTGCACCTTACAGTCAGCAGACACATTCCAGCCACTCAGCAGCATACACTCCCTTCCAGAGCCTTCCATCTGAATGACAGCCTCCATTTTAGAATCATTCTGAAGCTACATTCGTTGAGAGAGGACATATTATTCTACCTGCTGCTGATTTAATAGGGAAATAGATAGCCAGGCTGTGTATTTAGCTTTCACTACACACCACAAGGACTCCTTTGATATCTGCTGCAAGGACAGCAACCCAAAAAGCCCTTTTTATTTTATTTTATTATTTTTTTCTGTGTGCTAGCTTGTGTGTGAGGCCTATTACATCTACTCTAGTCTGCCAACTTTTGCGAGTGCACAGTGACACTCATAGCTAGTGCAACCGTAGTGTGCAGTAAAATAAAACAAATCTTTTTTTACTGTAATCGATTGAATATTAGTTGCCTGCCTACAGGCATGTGTGTGAGGCCTATTGCATCTAGTCTGCCAAGGTTTGCCAGTGCACAGTGACACTCATATCTAGTGCAACCGTAGTGTACAGTGAAATAAAAGAACCCTTTTTTTACTGTAATCGATTGAATATCAGTTGCCTGCCTACAGGCGTGTGTGTGAGGCCTATTGCATCTAGTCTGACAACTTTTGCCAGTGCACAGTGGCACTCCTATCTAGTGCAACCGTAATATGCAGTGAAATAAAACAAACACTTTTTTACTGTAATCGATGGAATATCAGTTGCCTGCTTACAGGCGTGTGTGTGAAGCCTATTGCATCTAGTCTGGCAACTTTTGCCACTGCACATTGACACTCATATCTAGTGCAACCGTAGTGTACAGTGAATTAAAATAACCCTTTTTTTACTGTAATCGATTGAATATCAGTTGCCTGCCTACACGCGTGTGTGTGTGAGGCCTATTGCATCTAGTCTGCCAACTTTTGCCAGTGCACAGTGACACTCATATCTAGTGCAACCGTAGTGTGCAGTGAAATAAAACAACCCTTTTTTTACTGTAATCGATTGAATATCAGTTGCCTGCCTACAGGCGTGTGTGTGAGGCCTATTGCATATAGTCTGGCAACTTTTGCCAGTGCACAGTGACACTCATATCTAGTGCAACCGTAGTGTGCAGTGAAATAAAACAACCCTTTTTTGACTGTAATCGATTGAATATCAGTTGCCTGCCTACAGGCGTGTGTGTGAGGCCTATTGCATCTAGTCTGCCAACTTTTGCCAGTGCACAGTGACACTCGTATCTAGTGCAACCGTAATGTGCAGTGAAATAAAACAACCCTTTTTTTACTGTAATCGATTGAATATCAGTTGCTTGCCTACAGGCGTGTGTGTGAGGCCTATTGCATCTAGTCTGGCAACTTTTGCCAGTGCACAGTGGCACTCCTATCTAGTGCAACCGTAATATGCAGTGAAATAAAACAAACCCTTTTTTACTGTAATCGATTGAATATCAGTTGCCTGCTTACAGGCGTGTGTGTGAAGCCTATTGCATCTAGTCTGGCAACTTTTGCCACTGCACATTGACACTCATATCTAGTGCAACCGTAGTGTACAGTGAATTAAAATAACCCTTTTTTTACTGTAATCGATTGAATATCAGTTGCCTGCCTACACGCGTGTGTGTGTGAGGCCTATTGCATCTAGTCTGCCAACTTTTGCCAGTGCACAGTGACACTCATATCTAGTGCAACCGTAGTGTGCAGTGAAATAAAACAACCCTTTTTTTACTGTAATCGATTGAATATCAGTTGCCTGCCTACAGGCGTGTGTGTGAGGCCTATTGCATATAGTCTGGCAACTTTTGCCAGTGCACAGTGACACTCATATCTAGTGCAACCGTAGTGTGCAGTGAAATAAAACAACCCTTTTTTGACTGTAATCGATTGAATATCAGTTGCCTGCCTACAGGCGTGTGTGTGAGGCCTATTGCATCTAGTCTGCCAACTTTTGCCAGTGCACAGTGACACTCAAATCTAGGGCAACCGTAGTGTGCAGTAAAATAAAACAACCCTTTTTTTACTGTAATCGATTGAATATCATTTGCCTGCCTACAGGCGTGTGTGTGAGGCCTATTGCATCTAGTCTGCCAACTTTTGCCAGTGCACAGTGACACTCATATCTAGTGCAACCGTAGTGTGCAGTGAAATAAAAGAACCCTTTTTTTACTGTAATCGATTGAATATCAGTTGCCTGCCTACAGGCGTGTGTGTGAGGCCTATTGCATCTAGTCTGACAACTTTTGCCAGTGCACAGTGACAGTCATATCTAGTGCAACCGTAGTGTGCAGTGAAATAAAACAATCCTTTTTTGACTGTAATCGATTGAATATCAATTGCCTGCCTACAGGCGTGTGTGTGAGGCCTATTGAATCTAGTCTGCCAACTTTTGCCAGTGCACAGTGACACTCATATCTAGTGCAACCGTAGTGTACAGTGAAATAAAAGAACCCTTTTTTTACTGTAATTAATTGAACATCAGTTGCCTGCCTACAGGCGTGTGTGTGAGGCCTATTGCATCTAGTCTGCCAACTTTTGCCAGTGCACATTGGCACTCATATCTAGTGCAACCGTAGTGTACAGTGAAATAAAAGAACCCTTTTTTTACTGTAATCGATTGAATATCATTTGCCTGCCTACAGGCGTGTGTGTGAGGCCTATTGCATCTAGTCTGACAACTTTTGCCAGTGCACAGTGGCACTCATATCTAGTGCAACCATAGTGTGTAGTGAAATAAAACAACTCTTTTTTTACTGTAATCGATTGAATATCAGTTGCCTGCCTACAGGCGTGTGTGTGAGGCCTAATGCATCTAGTCTGCCAACTTTTGCCAGTGCACAGTGACACTCATATCTAGTGCAACCGTAGTGTGCAGTGAAATAAAATAACCCTTTTTTACTGTAATCGATTGAATATCAGTTGCCTGCCTACAGGCGTGTGTGTGAGGCCTATTGCATCTAGTCTGACAACTTTTGCCAGTGCACAGTGACACTCATATCTAGTGCAACCGTAGTGTGCAGTGAAATAAAACAACCCTTTTTTGACTGTAATCGATTGAATATCAATTGCCTGCCTACAGGCGTGTGTGTGAGGCCTATTGAATCTAGTCTGCCAACTTTTGCCAGTGCACAGTGACACTCAAATCTAGTGCAACCGTAGTGTACAGTGAAATAAAAGAACCCTTTTTTTACTGTAATCGATTGAATATCAGTTGCCTGCCTACAGGCGTGTGTGTGTGAGGCCTATTGCATCTAGTCTGACAACTTTTGCCAGTGCACAGTGGCACTCATATCTAGTGCAACCATAGTGTGTAGTGAAATAAAACAACTCTTTTTTTACTGTAAACGATTGAATATCAGTTGCCTGCCTACAGGCGTGTGTGTATGAGGCTTATTGCATCTAGTCTGCCAACTTTTGCCAGTGCACAGTGACACTCATATCTAGTGCAACCGTAATGTGCAGTGAAATAAAACAACCCTTTTTTTACTGTTATCGATTGAATATCAGTTGCTTGCCTAGAGGCGTGTGTGTGATGCCTATTGCATCTAGTCTGGCAACTTTTGCCACTGCACAGTGACACTCATATCTAGTGCAACTGTAGTGTACAGTGAAATAAAAGAACCCTTTTTTTACTGTAATCGATTGAATATCAGTTGCCTGCCTACAGGCGTGTGTGTGAGGCCTATTGCATCTAGTCTGCCGACTTTTGCCAGTGCACAGTGACACTAATATCTAGTGGAACCGTAGTGTGCAGTGAAATAAAACAACCCTTTTTTTACTGTAATCGATTGAATATCAGTTGCTTCCTACAGGCATGTGTGTGAGGCCTATTGCATCTAGTCTGCCAACTTCTGCCAATGCACAGTGACACTCATATCTAGTGCAACCGTAGTGTACAGTGAAATAAAAGAACCCTTTTTCTACTGTAATCGATTGAATATCAGTTGCCTGCCTACAGGCGTGTGTGTGTGAGGCTTATTGCATCTAGTCTGCCAACTTTTGCCAGTGCACAGTGACACTCGTATCTAGTGCAACCGTAATGTGCAGTGAAATAAAACAACCCTTTTTTTACTGTTATCGATTGAATATCAGTTGCTTGCCTAGAGACGTGTGTGTGATGCCTATTGCATCTAGTCTGGCAACTTTTGCCACTGCACAGTGACACTCATATCTAGTGCAACTGTAGTGTACAGTGAAATAAAAGAACCCTTTTTTTACTGTAATCGATTGAATATCAGTTGCCTGCCTACAGGCGTGTGTGTGAGGCCTATTGCATCTAGTCTGCCAACTTTTGCCAGTGCACAGTGACACTCGTATCTAGTGCAACCGTAATGTGCAGTGAAATAAAACAACCCTTTTTTTACTGTTATCGATTGAATATCAGTTGCTTGCCTAGAGGCGTGTGTGTGATGCCTATTGCATCTAGTCTGGCAACTTTTGCCACTGCACAGTGACACTCATATCTAGTGCAACTGTAGTGTACAGTGAAATAAAAGAACCCTTTTTTTACTGTAATCGATTGAATATCAGTTGCCTGCCTACAGGCGTGTGTGTGAGGCCTATTGCATCTAGTCTGCCGACTTTTGCCAGTGCACAGTGACACTAATATCTAGTGGAACCGTAGTGTGCAGTGAAATAAAACAACCCTTTTTTTACTGTAATCGATTGAATATCAGTTGCTTCCTACAGGCATGTGTGTGAGGCCTATTGCATCTAGTCTGCCAACTATTGCCAGTGCACAGTGACACTCATATCTAGTGCAACCGTAGTGTGCAGTGAAATAAAACAACCTTTTTAGACTGTAATCGATTGAATATCAATTGCCTGCCTACAGGCGTGTGTGTGAGGCCTATTGAATCTAGTCTGCCAACTTTTGCCACTGCACACTGGCACTCATATCTAGTGCAACCGTAGTGTAATGTAAAATAAAAGAACCATTTTTTTACTGTAATCGATTGAATATCAGTTGCTGTCCTACAGACGTGTGTGTGAGGCCTATTGCATCTAGTCTGCCAACTTTTGCCAGTGCACAGTGACACTCATATCTAGTGCAACCGTAGTGTGCAGTGAAATAAAACAACCCTTTTTTGACTGTAATCGATTGAATATCAATTGCCTGCCTACAGGCGTGTGTGTGAGGCCTATTGAATCTAGTCTGCCAACTTTTGCCAGTGCACAGTGACACTCAAATCTAGTGCAACCGTAGTGTGCAGTGAAATAAAACAACCCTTTTTTGACTGTAATCGATTGAATATCAATTGCCTGCCTACAGGCGTGTGTGTGAGGCCTATTGAATCTAGTCTGCCAACTTTTGCCAGTGCACAGTGACACTCAAATCTAGTGCAACCGTAGTGTACAGTGAAATAAAAGAACCCTTTTTTTACTGTAATCGATTGAATATCAGTTGCCTGCCTACAGGCATGTGTGTGAGGCCTATTGCATCTAGTCTGACAACTTTTGCCAGTGCACAGTGGCACTCATATCTAGTGCAACCATAGTGTGTAGTGAAATAAAACAACTCTTTTTTTACTGTAAACGATTGAATATCAGTTGCCTGCCTACAGGCGTGTGTGTTAGGCCTATTGCATCTAGTCTGCCAACTTTTGCCAGTGCACAGTGACACTCATATCTAGTGCAACCGTAGTGTACAGTGAAATAAAAGAACCCTTTTTCTACTGTAATCGATTGAATATCAGTTGCCTGCCTACAGGCGTGTGTGTGTGAGGCTTATTGCATCTAGTCTGCCAACTTTTGCCAGTGCACAGTGACACTCGTATCTAGTGCAACCGTAATGTGCAGTGAAATAAAACAACCCTTTTTTTACTGTTATCGATTGAATATCAGTTGCTTGCCTAGAGGCGTGTGTGTGATGCCTATTGCATCTAGTCTGCCAACTTTTGCCACTGCACAGTGACACTCATATCTAGTGCAACTGTAGTGTACAGTGAAATAAAAGAACCCTTTTTTTACTGTAATCGATTGAATATCAGTTGCCTGCCTACAGGCGTGTGTGTGAGGCCTATTGCATCTAGTCTGCCGACTTTTGCCAGTGCACAGTGACACTCATATCTAGTGCAACCGTAGTGTGCAGTGAAATAAAACAACCCTTTTTTGACTGTAATCGATTGAATATCAATTGCCTGCCTACAGGCGTGTGTGTGAGGCCTATTGAATCTAGTCTGCCAACTTTTACCAGTGCACAGTGACACTCAAATCTAGTGCAACCGTAGTGTGCAGTGAAATAAAACAACCCTTTTTTGACTGTAATCGATTGAATATCAATTGCCTGCCTACAGGCGTGTGTGTGAGGCCTATTGAATCTAGTCTGCCAACTTTTGCCAGTGCACAGTGACACTCAAATCTAGTGCAACCGTAGTGTGCAGTGAAATAAAACAACCCTTTTTTTACTGTAATCGATTGAATATCATTTGCCTGCCTACAGGTGTGTGTGTGAGGCCTATTGCATCTAGTCTGCCAACTTTTGCCAGTGCACAGTGACACTCATATCTAGTGCAACCGTAGTGTACAGTGAAATAAAAGAACCCTTTTTTTACTGTAATCGATTGAATATCAGTTGCCTGCCTACAGGCGTGTGTGTGAGGCCTATTGCATCTAGTCTGCTAACTTTTGCCAGTGCTCAGTGGCACTCATATCTAGTTCAACCGTAGTGTACAGTGAAATAAAAGAACCCTTTTTTTACTGTAATCGATTGAATATCAGTTGCCTTCCTACAGGCGTGTGTGTGAGGCCTATTGCATCTAGTCTGACAACTTTTGCCAGTGCACAGTGGCACTCATATCTAGTGCAATCGTAGTGTGCAGTGAAATAAAACAACTCTTTTTTTACTGTAATCGATTGAATATCAGTTGCCTGCCTACAGGCGTGTGTGTGAGGCCTATTGCATCTAGTCTGCCAACTTTTGCCAGTGCACAGTGACACTCATATCTAGTGCAACCGTAGTGTGCAGTGAAATAAAACAACTCTTTTTTTACTGTAATCGATTGAATATCAATTGCCTGCCTACAGGCGTGTGTGTGAGGCCTATTGAATCTAGTCTGCCAACTTTTACCAGTGCACAGTGACACTCAAATCTAGTGCAACCGTAGTGTGCAGTGAAATAAAACAACCCTTTTTTGACTGTAATCGATTGAATATCAATTGCCTGCCTACAGGCGTGTGTGTGAGGCCTATTGAATCTAGTCTGCCAACTTTTGCCAGTGCACAGTGACACTCAAATCTAGTGCAACCGTAGTGTGCAGTGAAATAAAACAACCCTTTTTTTACTGTAATCGATTGAATATCATTTGCCTGCCTACAGGTGTGTGTGTGAGGCCTATTGCATCTAGTCTGCCAACTTTTGCCAGTGCACAGTGACACTCATATCTAGTGCAACCGTAGTGTACAGTGAAATAAAAGAACCCTTTTTTTACTGTAATCGATTGAATATCAGTTGCCTGCCTACAGGCGTGTGTGTGAGGCCTATTGCATCTAGTCTGCTAACTTTTGCCAGTGCACAGTGGCACTCATATCTAGTTCAACCGTAGTGTACAGTGAAATAAAAGAACCCTTTTTTTACTGTAATCGATTGAATATCAGTTGCCTTCCTACAGGCGTGTGTGTGAGGCCTATTGCATCTAGTCTGACAACTTTTGCCAGTGCACAGTGGCACTCATATCTAGTGCAACCGTAGTGTGCAGTGAAATAAAACAACCCTTTTTTTACTGTAATCGATTGAATATCAGTTGCCTGCCTACAGGCGTGTGTGTGAGGCCTATTGCATCTAGTCTGCCAACTTTTGCCAGTGCACAGTGACACTCATATCTAGTGCAACCGTAGTGTGCAGTGAAATAAAACAACCCTTTTTCTACTGTAATCGATTGAATATCAGTTGCCTGCCTACAGGCGTGTGTGAAGCCTATTGCATCAAGTCTGCCAACTTTTGCCAGTACACAGTGGCACTCATATCTGGTGTCACAGTAGCTTGCACGCATAGTACCACTAATTGTAAAAAAAATGACAGGCAGAGGCAGGCCACCCTGCAGGGGCCGTCGTGGTCGTGGTGCTGTGATTCCCTTTGGCCCTTGAATAATGCCCAGTTTTCAGAGGCAACATACCCTGAACTTGAAAGGTTCTGAAGACATGGTTGACTGGCTAACACAGGACACCCAATCTTCTACAGCTTTCACTCGGAACCTAGACGCACCATCCTCCTCCAACTTAGCTTCGGGCACCTCTCCAGTTACCACTCGCTCGCCTGCCACCACCACCAACACTAGCACCACAGCCGCTTCACTTGATCCGTCAGCAGAGTTATTTACACATCCGTTGGAAGAAATGAGTGATGCACAAACATTAGTGCCAGAGGATGTAGATAACAGGGATATGTCCCAGTCAGGCAGCATTACACACATGGACGTACGCACTGATGATGATGATGATGTTGTACCCGGTGCTGCTTCCTTTGATGAGTTGTCAGATACAAGTGGAGCGGTTGCTGATGACGATGCGTCCGTGGATGTCACGTGGGTGCCGCTATAAGAGAAGAAGAACAGGAGGAAAGTTCAGATGGGGAGACAGAGAGGAGGAGACAATTTGGAAGCAGCGGGAGGTCGTCGAAAGTAGCTAGTGGCACCGTACAGACAGCATGCATCGGCTCCCGGGGTCAGCCAGACACCACCAGAATGCCGTCATTGCAGAGCTCAGCAGTGTGGAAATGTTTTCGTGTGTCTGCCTGTGACAACAGTGATGCCATTTGCAACCTGTGCGAAAAGAAACTGAGTCGTGGGGCGTCCAACACCCACCTAGGTACAACTTCCTTGCGAAGGCACATGATGTCACATCACAAAAGCCTATGGGATCAACACATGAGTACAAGCAGCACACAAAGTCAAAGCCGCCATCCTCCTCCTGGTCCAGCATCTTCAGCCACGTCAACCACTGCTGCCCTGCTTGCCCCCTCTCAACCATCCGCTACTCCGTGTTTCGCCCTGAGCAGTCCCTGCTCATCTGCCCACAGTCAGGTGTCTGTCAAGGACATGTTTGAGCGTAAGAAGCCAATGTCACAAAGTCACCCCCTTGCCCGGCAACTGACAGCTGGCTTGTCTGAACTCTTAGCCCGCCAGCTTTTACCATACAAGCTGCTGGAGTCTGAGGCGTTAAAAAAAATTGTAGCTATTGGGACACCGCAGTGGAAGGTACTCGGACGAAATTTCTTTGCACAAAAGGCAATCCCCAACCTGTACTCGATTGTGCAATAGGAAGTAATGGCATCTGTGGCACTCAGTGTTGGGGCAAGGGTCCATCTGACCACGGATACCTGGTCTGCAAAGCATGGTCAGGGCAGGTATATCACCTACAATGCGCATTGGGTAAACCTGGTGACGGCTGCCAAGCATGGAATACGTGGCTCTGCAGAGGAGTTGGTGACACCGCCACGACTTGCAGGCAGACCTGCTGCCACCTCCTCTACTCCTCCTACTCCATCCTCTTCCATAACCTCCTCGGCTGAGTCCTCTTCTGCTGCTGCTATGTCTTGCTCCACATCAAAGGCACCCCCCCAGCTCCACAGGTACTATTCCACATCCCGGATACGGCATTGTCACACCCAGAAAGCAGAGAGTCACACCGGACCAGCACTCCTGTCCGCCCTGAAAGCACAGGTGGATCAGTGGCTGACTCCACACCAACTGGAGATCGGCAAGGTGGTTTGTGACAACGGAAGAAATTTGTTGGCGGCATTGAATTTTGACAAGTTGACACATGTGCCGTGCATGGCACATGTGTGTAATCTGATTGTACAACGCTTTGTGCATAAGCACCCAGGCTTACAGGACATCCTAAAGCAGGCCAGGAAGGTGTGTGCCCATTTCAGGCATTCCTAAACGGCCATGGCGCACTTTACAGATATCCAGCGGCGAAACAACATGCCAGCGAGGCGCTTCATTTTAAACAGCCCGACACGTTGGAATTCAACACTCCTAATGTTTGACCGCCTGCTCCAACAAGAAAAGGCCGTTAACGAGTATTTGTATGACCGGGGGGCTAGGACAGCCTCTGTGGAGATGGGGATTTTTTTGCCACGTCACTGGACGCTCATGCGCATTGCCTGTAGGCTTATGCGTCCTTTTGAGGAGGTGACAAACCTGGTCAGTCGCACCCAGGGCACCATCAGCGACATCATACCATTTGTTTTCTTCCTCGAGCATGCCCTGCGAAGAGTGCTGGATCAGGCCGTAGATGAGCGTGAAGAGGAAGAGGAAGAATTGTGGTCACCATCACCGCCAGAAACAGCCTTTTCAGCATCGCTTGCTGGACCTGCGTCAACGCTGGAAGAGGATTGTGAGGAAGAGGAGTCAGAGGAGGAATGTGGCTTTGAGGAGGAGGAGGAAGACCAACCACAACAGGCATCCCAGGGTGCTCGTTGTCACCTATCTGGTACCAGTGTTGTTGTACGTGGCTGGGGGGAAGAACATACCTTCAGTGAGATCACTGAGGACGAGGAACAGGACCTGACTAGCTCGGCATCCAACCATGTGCAAATGGGGTCTTTCATGCTGTCGTGCCTGTTGAGGGACCCTCGTATAAAAAGGATGAAGGAGAACGACCTGTACTGGGTTACCACGCTACTAGACCCCCGGTATAAGCAGAAAGTGCCTGAAATGTTACAGAATTACCACAAGTCGGAAAGGATGCAGCACTACCAAAATAAATTAAAAAGTATGCTTTACACAGCATTTAAGGGTGATGTCACAACACAAAGGCAATCTAACAGCGGAAGAGGTGAACATAATCCTCCTCCTCCCACGACCACACCGGCAAGGAGAGGACGCTTTACAGACGTGTTGTTGAAGGAGGACATGCGGAGCTTTTTAAGTCCTATGCATCGCCACAGCCCTTCGGGGTCCACCCTCAGAGAACTACTCGACCGTCAGGTAACAGACTACCTCGCCATAACTACAGATATCGACACTATGAGGAGCGATGAACCCCTTGACTACCTGATGTGCACGCTATCCCAATTAGAACTTCTGTCCTGCCCCGCTTCAAATGTCCTGTCAGAAAGGACCTTCAGTGCAGCAGGAGGTTTTGTCACTGATAAGAGAAGTCGCCTAGGTCAAAAAAGTCTAGATTACCTCACCTTTATTAAGATGAATGAGGGATGGATCCCGAAGGGACTGACAGTGGGCGATACATTCCATTAAAAAAGGCCTGATATATGAGCTGCCTTGAGCTAATAATGGTCCACAAACTAACATACATTTTTCTGGTCGCTGCAACAATACCTAATTTTTGCATTTAAATTCTTTTATTGTCAGAAGGCGTACAGAATGTAATGAAAAATAAAGCATTTTTGAACAGTCTTGCATAACAGTTGTGCAAAAATACATATTTACAATAAAGACATTTTGTGAAAGTTAGCTGCTTATTCCTTCTTATTTTTACTTTTTAGGTTAATAATTTTTCTTATTTTTTACTGTGATTGCAATTTAAGAGATACCTAAAACATGGTAAAACAGACAATAGTAAAGAGTATATCTGCAGGGAACACCAAAGTCCTATTAGCTATCATCCCTCCAGCAGTATTAGCTTATTATTTACAATATGTAACCTGGGCAATCACCCTTGGGTTACCCTAGGACAGGCTTCAGTGAGCGACCTCTCCTTTCCTCGGATGATTTTGCCGCCGGTTGCTTCTGAAGGGTCTCCAGGGCTCCCCCACTCCGGTCCTTCCCCCAGTGTCGCTTCAACCAGTAACAAATGTTTTATATTTGTAAAGCGACCCAATGATTCCCCTTGATAGAGGTTTATCTTTACAAATTTTGGAGAACCAATTTAAGACCGGTGTCCCCTGTTTCTGGGTCAGGGAGTGTGTGAAATGCCTCAGCCTACAGTAGTTGTAATGTTTTGGCAGCGGTAGCTCATGCTTGTCCCTCAGTTCCTCATAGGTGAGCATCTGGCCGTTTACTAACCAGTCTCCCAGTCTATCTTGTTTCCTTGACCTCCACCAGTGTTGTGATGTTGTGCTCATGTGTTTCGGGGCCTGAGGGTGGTCAAGAATTGGGATCATTTGGGTGGATCCAGGGAACAAACCCGTGTGTTTCTTGGCCCATTTCCAGTATGATAGTGAGTGTCTGATTAGGGGGTTTGGCGAGTTTTTAAGGCTCTGAGGCAATTCTGATAGCCAAGCCACCTTGTCCCAGGTTAAGGGTCTTAAAGTGTGGTTCTCTAAATACACACAGGCCGGTTGATGACATATAGAATGTGCTATTGGGAGGAAAGATAGGTGACGGAACAGGTATTACACTGATAGGAATGAGTAGTACAACTTAATACACCACTCCTATCTGGTGGCACCTTAGATTGCACGCGCAGTGCCCCAAATTCGAAGTAGGGGGTCCGACCAAGCATCTTTTTCCATCTCCCTGTTCCAAAAATCCATGCCATATACACGTTCCCTGATAGGTGACGTAACAGGTATTAAACTGATAGGAATGAGTAGTACAACTTAATACAACACTCCTATCTGGTGGCACCTTAGATTTCACGTGCAGTGCCCCAAATTCGAATTAGTAGGTCCGACCAAGCATCTTTTTCCATCTCCCTGTTCCAAAAACGAATGCCATATACACATCCCCTAATAGTGGACGTAACAGGGATTAAACCGATAGGAATAGTACTACTTAACAGTACACACCTTATAATAACGCAGACAGAGGCAACGCGTATAATCTTCCATGCTGTGCAGTGGATGCCCCCAGACTCTGACCTATGTATAATCTTCCATGCTGGGCAGTGGAAGCCCCCAGACTCTGACCTGTGTATAATCTTCCATGCTGGGCAGTGGAAGCCCCCAGACTCTGACCTGTGTATAATCTTCCATGCTGGGCAGTGGAAGCCCCCAGACTCGGACCTGTGTATAATATTCCATGCTGGGCAGTGGAAGCCCCCAGACTCTGACCTGTGTATAATCTTCCATGCTGGGCAGTGGAAGCCCCCAGACTCTGACCTGTGTATAATATTCCATGCTGGGCAGTGGAAGCCCCCAGACTCTGATCTGTGTATAATCTTCCATGCTGGGCAGTGGAAGCCCCCAGACTCTGGGAGTCTGAAGAAGAGGAGTCAGAGGAGGAAGGTGGTTTTGAGGAGGTGGAAGACCAAACACAGCAGGTGTCCCAGGGGGCTTGTTGTCCCCTTTTGGGGACCCTTGGTGGCTGGGTGGAGGAAGAGACCTTCAATTACATCAGTGAGGACAAGGAACGGGACATGGCTAGCTTGGTATC
Source organism: Discoglossus pictus (assembly GCA_027410445.1). Classification (NCBI taxonomy): domain Eukaryota; kingdom Metazoa; phylum Chordata; class Amphibia; order Anura; family Alytidae; genus Discoglossus; species Discoglossus pictus. The sequence continues at coordinate 341,717,773 of CM050166.1, forward strand.
CAACCTTGTGCAAATGGGGAGTTTGTGGTTGTGCAAAGGGACTGTTTGCGGTTGTTTGCGGTGCATTAAACGGGGATATTGGTCTGTTACTGTGAAGCGGGGTAACCCTTACACTACCTGATCGATACAACATCATACCTGATGTTTTATAGCATGTTATTCCAAACAACTTAGGAATGTTAGGTGAGTTATGCCCTTTATGGCTTAAAACCAGACTCTGCATCAACTATGTAATTTTCCGTGGGAGTTTTGCCATGGATCCCCCTCCGGCATGCCACAGTCCAGGTGTTAGTCCCCTTGAAACAACTTTCCCATCACTATTGTGGCCAGAAAGAGTCCCTGTGGGTTTTGAAATTCGCCTTGCTATTGAAGTCTATGGCGGTTCGCAAATGTTCGTCCGTTCGCGAACATTTGATGATATTCGCGTCCGCGGTTCGCGAACCGAAAATTTTATGTTTGCGACATCACTAATTTATTATTATTTTTTTAACAGGGGCTGCGCCTGGGAAAAAATGAAGAAAGACAGGGACATGCTGCAAAGGTGAGTAGAATATATTTAAAATGTTTATTTATTATATGTAAATTTGTTGTACTCATTTTTTTTCCTTTTTTCCTAGGTTGCTGAAGGTAGATCTGCAAAGGTAAGTGGTCTTAATTTTTGTATTTAAGGTTAGATTTAGGGTTTGGGTATATATATCGGATTTATTTTATTTTAGATAGAGAGGATGTATTTATGTTAGGTTTAATTCTATTTTAGATAGAGAGGGGGAGTATGTATGTTAGTATTTATTTTATTTTAGAGAGAGAGGATGTATTTATGTTAGGATTTATTGTATAACATATCTTATGTACAGCGCTACGGAATATGTTGGCGCGTTATAAATAAACAATAATAATTGTATCCCTTTCCTTTTCAGATGTGTAATGTTTTTTTTTTTTTTGTAGTGTGGGGGGGTGGGGTTGTAATGCTTTTTTGTTTTGTTTTCTGTAATGTTTTTTTTGTGACTTAGGTTTTTTATTTTCTGTAATGTAGATGTTGTATTTTCTGTAACTTAGGTTTTATTATTTTTTGTGAGTTAGGTTATGTTATTTTGGGTAATTATTGGGGGGGTTATTGTGGGGTAGGTAGGTAGTGCAGATAGGTAGTGTACTTGTTAATAGGTTAGTGTAGAGGGTGGTTAGTTTAGGTTTAATGGTTTATTGGGGGCTATAGTGGGGTGCAGTATTTGTAGTTAGTGTTCTTGAGGACCCTCATGGCACTTATGGGGTTAAAGTTAGGGTTGTAACTGCCCCATGAGGGTCTTTATATACCCTTATAGGACTGATAGGGTTAAATATAGGCTTATGAGGGTCTATAGACCCACATACCAGACGGGGATAAATAGGCTTAGATGGGTCTAAATAGGAGCAGTTATGGTTACTTAGGTACTGTTAGGGTTAAATGTGTAGTGTTAGGATTAAATAGTTGCAGGGTTGGGTTAAAGGGGTATAGTTAGGGTTAACAGTATAGAGTTTACACTTAGTGTAATGAGGGTCCTGGATGACCCTCATGGCATTTATAGTGTTATTACATGGATTAATTAGTGTCCTATAGGGGTCTATATAGACCCCTATTGGACTGAGAGAGTTAATTATTGGCTTATGGGGGTCTGTATTGACCTCCATGAGTGACAGGGTTAATTAAGGGCTTATGGGGTTCTGTATTGACTCCTATGAGTGAGAGGGTTAATTCAGTGCTTATGGTGATCTGTATTGACCCCTATGAGTGAGAGGGTTAATTAATGGATTATGGGGGTCTGTATTGACCCCCATGAGTTACAGGGTTTATAAAGGGGTTATAGGGGGTCCTGATTGACCCTGATGAGTGACAGGCCTAATGAAGGGCTTATGGGAGTCTGTATTGACCCCCATGAGTGACAGTGTTAATTAAGGGGATATGGGGGTTCTGATTGACCCCCATGAGTGACAGGTTTAATTAAGGGATTATAGGGGTCTGTATTTACCCCTGTGAGTGTAAGGGTTAATGAAGGGCTTACGGGGGTCTGTACTTGACCCCTATGAGTGTCTGTGTTAATGAAGGGCTGATGGGGGTCTCTATTGAGCCCCATGAGCTACAGGGTTATGGGGGACCCTCATGAGTGACAGGGTTAATTCAGGGGTTATGGAGGCCCTGACAGGGTTAATTAATGGATTATGCGGGTCTGTATTGACCCCCATGAGTGACATGGTTATTTATGGGCTCATGGGACTCTGTATGGAGCCCCATGAGTGATAGGGTTATTTGTTATTTTTCGCGTGTCCTTTAATGACCTTTGCGGACATTTAAGGACCCGCATGGTAGGAAATTCAAACCTTTATTTCAGCGGGGGTCCCCGATCGCATGCGATCAGGGATCCCCACTGCAAGGGTTAATGTGGGGACCCACCGGGGGTCCCAATGGGGACACCCAGCACTGGGGGGTTAATATTCAGTGCCGGTGGGGGTACTTCCAGTACCCCCGCTGCCGGCCTTAATGTTTGTGTGGCGCGGGCCCTATAAGGAGCAGCGACATTGAATTTAAAGGTTTTAAATGCAGAGGGGGACACAATTGTGACCCCCACTGGAAGGGTGAATGTGGGGAAATTGCAGGGGTCCTCCATGGAGACCCCCAGCATGGGCTTAATGTAGGCACACTTCGGGGGTTCAATCGGATCCCCGCTGCAAGGGGTTGATGTGGGGTCTCGAGCTTATCTCGGATCTCTTGGGAAAAGTTGTACGTGTTTAGCAGTGTGGAGCCACGTTTTCATTTTTTTCGGCCACCATTTTTTTTCTCGCTTAGGCAATTTTCTCTCTTTTCGCTGGCGAAACTGGGGAAATTGGGGTTATATTGGCATTGAACCTCATTTGTAGAGGTCCTGGCTGTCCGCCTGTGCTTTCGGAGTGTTATGATTATTGTGTTTTTCTTTGTGTTTTGGTGTTTCGTGGTTTGCAGGGTTACATGTTTGTTTTACGAGTCGTAACTTTGGGTCGCAGGGTAACGTTTTTTTTTCTGAAGTGCCGCGGGTCGTAATTGTAGGTCGCAGGCAATGAGGGCCAGAAAGGGAAGAGACGCAGGGGCAAACTAACGCAAGGAAAGGACAGGGGAAGTGGAATAGGGACACAGGGGAAGGAGCGGAGAAGGGGAAGAGAAACACCGGGGAAGCAGAGGAGGAGGGGAAGAGAGACACAGGAGAAGGATAGGAGGAGGGGAAGAGGTCGTTTTGGGGTCATAGGGATGAGCGCCTATGTTGCTCATCTCCACCAGTGCAGTGCCTTAAACTCACAGGAGCTCAAATGCGGACCCTAAAATTAATAATATATTAATTTATATATGCCATTCGTCAGATCTTCAGATATTGGAAAAATAAACAGTGGCAAAATTACACCGCCACGTGACATATATCAAATACTAGGAGAACATACACCACACTAATTTAGTACAACCCATTAGGAAGGGCCGCAAACACACCCATATGAAGCAATAATATAATTGGTCATTTTGTGATCAACCCTTCAGGGGAATGTTTTTTTTTTTTTTTTTTAATAAATATTTTATTATTGTAGAAAGGTATAAATAACATACATTCCATAAAAAGATAGATCTTCTGCCCTATCATTGGAAAAATTGCACATCAATATGCGGAAATTAACAGTATACCAGAGCAAGTAATATATACAACTTAACAACTGTGTACAAAAAAAAAACAAAAAGAAACAAAGTACAAAACCCCAAACCTCTTATCTTTACTCTATATTCCCGGATTAGCAACCCAAAATTTAAGAGGCATGGGGGTGCAAGACATAACACCGTTATAATTCACACATGTTGTTATTATCATTCTATCCTTTATTACCTTTTTCTTTCTTTTCCTTTTTTCCCCAATTTTATTTTGATTTGTTAAAGCCTTCCATCTCTTTATTGAAGCCTTTACACCATTACGTTCATTAAAGGAAAAGCTAAGCTACACTATCCCGACGATATCCCAATAGTATTCCAAACTACTATAATATCATATATAATCAAAATAAAACACACCACCAAGCACACTACTATCATACGAGGCATCAGGCATAGGTATCACTAGGGAAGAGAAGACGGGTGGAGTGGGACCGGAGTGGAAGGATCAGAATGACCTCGGACAAATCAACAGCTTCCAATTTACGTATTGCGGAAATATCTGTCCCATAGAGACCAGGATAAGCTACTTTTTTTAGTCACACCCAGGTCAGTAAAGTTTAGTTCCAGTAAACGATTTTTATCTACTTTACCTTTAACCTCGCTCCAGGACGGAACCTCTTTCTGCTTCCACTTGGAAGCTATTAATGATTTTGCTACCATCAGTACCTGTAGCATAAGAGCTTTAACTTTTAAAGGTAAGGGGGGGAAGATGTGGAATAAAATTATCTCAGGGTGTGGACACAATTCTACCCCACTTATTCTAGTCAAATGGAAAAAAACCTCTGCCCAGAGTTTTTTGATATGTATACATTGCCACCAAATATGCAGGGAAGAACCTATTTCACTACATTTACGCCAACAAAACTTCTCCTGATCCAACCCACAAATCATTGCCATCCTAACCGGGGTAAAATGCCACCTATTGCAGATTTTAAAGTGGAGTTCTCTATAAGAGGGGTATTTAACAAATCTGTCCGTAATTTCACATGATCTAAACCACTCTTCAATGGTCCATTTATGCTTCAATTCCTCTTCCCAATCCTGAATACACTTGGATTTATATTCCATTTGTGGCCTTCTAATAATATCATAACATTTTGAGATAATATGAGTTTTAGATTCCGCCATAATCAATTTTTCCAAAGGAGTTAAGTCTCTTGATCTAGTCAGGAAAAACTCTGATTTTTTGAGGGCCTTTTCCAGTGATAAGGATTCTAGCCATGAAATCTTTAGTTGAGGGGCTTTCGTTTTAATATTCTCCAATGAGAAATTATTACCAGAGAACAATTCTAGGAGCCGGTTAAATCCTACTTTAGCTATCCTCCTTAGGGTTGGAGATTCAATATGTGATGCTAGATCTAGTAACGGAGTAATTGGTGAGGGAAATGGAATCAAATTATATTTGCCATTCAATTTATTCCATACATTCCCCTTTACTCTAGCCATAGTTTCATCCTGTATCAAATTTTTAAAGTTAATCTTTTTTAAAAACAAAAGAATTTTAATGTTCTTTAAACCTGTTAGCTCTTGTTCAATTTGAACCCAATTATTGTCATTAATAGGATCTAGCCATTCCAACATATTTGCCACTAATGTAGCTTCCTGGTATGCTTTAAGTAATGGATAGGCCATACCACCATGTTTAAATTTCCCTCCCATTCTTGATCTTTTTATTCTTATTTTTTTCCCATTGTGAATGAAGATATCAATTTTATTTTGTAATCGATTTAGGAAATAGGTGGGAATTCGGCAGGGGATATTCCTTAAGATATAGGTTATTTTTGGCAATATTACCATTTTTATGGCAATAATTCTCCCAGACCAGGAAATATTTAGACCAGACCAAGCATTAATCTTTTCTATCACCTTATTGTACACTGTTTTATAGTTAGTTCTTATTGTCTGCTTCAAATTTGGCTCCAATATTATCCCCAAATGTTTCAAGGAGTTTTGCCATATGAGAGGGAATACTTGTTTTAATTTGAGTAACAATTCATAAGAGATATTAATGGGCATGGCTTCTGATTTGCTAATATTTAGCTTAAAATTTGATATTTTACTATACTCCTCAATCAGTCGGAATAAGGATCCGAAAGAGGCTACCGGGTTTTGTAATGCAACAAGAATATCATCCGCAAAAGCAGATATTTTATGTTCCATAGCTCCCACCTGTATTCCTTGCACCTCTTTCGCATTGCTAATCATTATTATCAGTGGTTCTATAAACAAAGCAAAGATGGCAGGGGATAAGGGGCACCCTTGACGTGTCCCATTTGACATAGGGAAACTGGATGAACTATAACCTGGCCCCATTACTTTTGCGTTGGGATTAGTGTATAGGGCCCAAATTGCCTTTGAACCAAAGTCACCCAACCCATATCTGTCAAACAGTACTTCCAGGAACTCCCACCCGACCCTATCAAAAGCCTTCTCTGCGTCTAATGATACGAGGACGGTGGGAGCTCCCTTACGCTGCGCAAAAGAGATCAAATTGACCATTCTCTTGACATTGTCAGAACCTTGCCTCCCTCTAATGAAGCCTTTTTGATCTGAAGAAATGAGTCCCCCTAAAATTGCATTCAACCTAATAGCTAGGATTTTAGCATAGATTTTAATATCCGTGTTCAGTAAGGAGATCGGTCGAAAATCTTTACACGATGGTTCTTTATGATCATCTTTAGGGATTGTTATAATCGAGGCCTCCAACATTTCTTTGGGTGCGCACCCTGAAGTCATAATTTCATTCAAAGGGTTTTTAAGAGGGAATACTAATTCTGACTTACAGATTTTATAATAACAATTTCTAAAGCCATCTGGGCCTGGTGATGAAAAATTTTTCAGGTTATCAATTGCTTCCAAAATTTCTTTCACAGTTATTTCTTTATTTAACATGTCCAAATCGACATCCGAAATTCTTGGTAAGTCAATTTTATCCAAAAATTTAAGTATCTCTTCTTTGGATGGTGAGATAAAATTTTTATCTTCCCTCAAGTTATAGAGATCTTGATAATAAAGACCAAAGGCATTCCCTATATCACTAGGCTTTGTCAGGGTTTCATTTTTATACTTTAACCTTTCTATTCTTTTGCACGATGTTTTGTTCTTTAATTTATTGGCTAAGAGACGCCCTGATTTGTTCCCCATATGGTACATTCGTTGCTGCAGTGCCCATAAGGATTTATCTAACAGACCTTGTTCTATTTTTTTAATCTGAGATCTTATTGCAGCCATATTCTTTAACATTTTGTCATTTGAGCCCATCTTATTAAGCCTATCTAAATTTGACAAGTCGATGTATAAATCTCGTAAAGAACGACCTCTAAGTTTCTTCTTCATCACCTCCCAGCTGATCAAATAGCCCCTTATGGAGGCTTTGTGAGCAGTCCAAACTGTAACTTTAGATGTGACAGACGGGTTATTGGTTTTAAAGTAATCATTGAGTTCTTTTTTTAACAACTCTTTTATCTGTGGGTCCTGAAGTAATGAAATGTTAAATTTCCATGGTGGTCTAATAGTTTCTACATGACCCATTGATATATTTATAGAGACCATACCATGGTCTGACCATAATATAGGACCAATTTCTGTTTTTATCACTCTTTTTAACGTTGCGCTATTCACAAATATATAATCCAATCTAACATGCGTATCATGTCGATAGGAGTAAAATGAGTAATCCCTTTCCTGGGGGTGAAAGGTGCGCCATGAATCATATATTTGATGTTTCATTAAAATGTTATGAAAAAGGTTACTTTTTAGTTTCACGTGAGAATCTAAAGCTACCCCTTTGTGGGATTTCCTATCTAGGTCGACATCTACACATAGGTTGAAGTCCCCACAAATGATAAGAGCACCCGAACTATATCTTCTTATCAGCTTAAAAGTTCTGTTCAGAAAGCTAATTTGTCTTTGATTTGGGGCGTAAATATTAACTATTGTAAATTTCTCCCCAAATTATATAACGACCATTAGGGTCTATTATGGAGATTTCTTCCTGCAAGATTAATTTATGGTTAAAAAGAATTGAAACTCCCCGGGCTTTTTTCCTGTAGGTAGAATTAAGAATCAGACCTATATTATTCATTTTAAAGTAGGGGATTTTACCTGTCTGCCAGTGGGTCTCCTGGAGGCATACCACATCAGCTGAGCCAGCACCAAACGATCTCTGGCATATCTGTCTTTTAACCCCTAAATTTAGTCCTTGGACATTCTGACTGCAGATTCTCAATCTGTTTTCTTTCAGTTTATCTATATTAGTCATATTATTTTGAGATTCTTTGCTTCTCCTCCCCCCCCCCCTCCCCCCTCCTTCCCGATCCCTTCCCAAGCACTAATGCCTACCACAACATTCATACTGAACCCATTCATAACCCATACACTCACTTCCGGTGAATCTTCCTCCATCACCTCACCGAGCAAACCAACAAACAAAGAAAATTGGCTTGCCGTGGGGGAAGAGAAAGTTGAACTTCAGTAAGCTCAAAATTGGCAATCCACAGGCTTGGTTACACTCGGGCATGCCACAGTAACCCAAACAGGATGAGAAGCTTTTACAAATAATTTGTCTAGGATATACACTTCACATTGTAATACATCAAATGATCTCTACCCCTTCCTTCCTCCAAGGGGATCATTTCGCGCCCATTGGTCTATCCCTCCCTCATACTCTCCCCTTCAGTTTGTCGGGCATCCAACAAATACATAAAGAGTACCCTTTTAATCTAATACCTTACACCAGTTGTGATTACTTTATCGTTTACCCTAAGACAAAGCTTTAATACTATTCGCTCTGAACCAAACATTGTACTATTACATTAGCTTAGTGTTGCTACACATATCTAATAAGATAAAATTTAGTGCCAAAAGGATTCACCTTTTAAATTTATCCTTAATCCCACAATTAATTGGAGCTGGAAAAGTCCAGTCCAATACCACTTGGTCTCTCTATATATTATATAATGTTCAATCTACTTTCACCACATAAAATCTTTTGGTGCATTGTGAGTTCAACTTATAGTGATTAAAATTACTGACAAGTCTTTACAGACACACCATACATTAAATGAATATTAATTGTGCTATACATTGAAAAAAACATTTAAGTAATACTGATTATATGACAGCCCAACAATCTAATCTCCTATACCCACATATTTGGAAGGCGAGGGGCGTATTTACAGATCTTTCAGGACTATTTCTCCTTCTTGAAGATTCTTAATTATTACTGTTTTATTGCCCAATGAAACTATCAATTTTGTTGGGAACCCCCATTTATATTGAATATTTTTATTTCTTAAACTTTTGGCAATACCCTTCAATTCCAATCTCTTCAGAGTAGTTTCCCTGGAAAAGTCCTGAAAAATCTGCAAGTTTTCATAGGGTGATGGAAATGATCTTTTTTCAAACGAATATCTCATAATTGATTCCTTGTACGGAGCAAAGTGAATTTTAAGTATTACATCTCTGGGGCGATCTTTAGGAGCAGACTTTGGAAGTGGGAGACGATGTATCCTGTCAATCAAATTAGATATATCAAAGTTTGGTCTAACTATGGTAGATAAAAATGTCGCTACATAGTTGTATAAGTCTGTACTTCCAATTTCTTCTCCTATCCCCCTGATTTTAATATTGTTCCTTCTGGAGTGATCATCTAACTTAGTATTAGAAATTTTAAGGAAAGCAACTTCTGACTCAAGTCGTTGATAATTATATTTTAAAGTTTGTATTTCCTCCCTTAGTAATTTAATCTCTTTTCCTAGATTTTCTGACTTTACTTGAACCATACTTATTGCTGTTCCATTTTCAGCAATTTTCCCTGTTAGATCAGAAATAATTGAGTTTTTAAATTCAAGGAAGAGCTCTTTAAGAGCGGACAATGTCACCCCACTATCTTCTAATTCTGAAGCTTTGCTAGACGCTTCTGATCTAAGTGTCTCATTCAAAGATGATTGATCCATACTTGGAAGATTATCTTTCCTATTAAGTTCTGGGCGTGTTAGATCAGCGGTGTTCCCTTTAGAAGATGGAGAGAAAAAGGGTCTCGATGTTACTAGATTTTGTTGCACTTTATCCGCCTTAAGTCTGTTTTTAACTACTCGGCCTTGTTTCTTATTCATGTTTACTCTTTTTTTTTTTTTTTTTTTTTAATTATTTGTCTAGTATTGTTATCAGTACCCACTAACCAGAATATCTTTTCTTAGCCCCAACTCTCGTCAGACCTCTATTATCTTGGCCCACTCAGAGATAGCCAATGACCCCCCCCCCCCCCCCTTTTTTCCCCACCAAACGTTTGCAGTAGTAAGTAAGCGAATGCTTAAGCAATTTTAAACAAGTATACAATCCATAGGATCAATAAGATGTAAAACACAATCAGGCCCTTATACAATGTCCTAACTGCTTTGCTTGATGGTATTGCGTGCTTGATATATGGACCTGAATTTTACAATACACAATTAAAGGGAATTTTTACTCCAAACACAAAAAAAAAGTCCTGGCGAGGGAGCAGACTTTCATATTATAGGCATCATTTCTTTCAGGTGCTTTAAGGGCTGGAGGGCTATAGTCCATATAGTCCGTATAACCATATAATCTTATTGCCCATATAGTCCATTTACCCAAATGTCCAAAATGACTAAAAAAGGTACTATAAAGTGCTTCCACAATGTATATTAGCACAGGAATTTTTTCCATAGAAACATTGTTTAACAACTGGACTGAGGGAGGGTATTTAGCTGGGATTTCCAGGAGGAAAAGGTTCTCTGAACCACAGGACCAGTTATATATCTGACTTTCTTTTTGGGGGTCTTAAGACGGGTTTCCCATTTAGTTTTGGGGGTTGCCAAACATTTTAGGTTTCCAGGGGTATTGAGGGACTTATCTCTGTGGCCTGCAGCCTTATGTCCTACTGAGGTTCACAACATTTTTTGGCTAGCCATATCTTCACCCTCTCCACCTTATCCTATATGAAGACGTGGCTTCCCCCCTCACTTCCACTCTCAGGTCAGCCTCTTGGCCTCTTGACCTCCCTCCTACCGCCAGCTTCACTGTGCAGCCTCAGTGGTCTTTCTCCATGGTGCTCCTCTCATCTCTGCACCGTTAGTCCTCACTGCTAAGCGCTGGGGGGTAGGTGCAGGGTCGAAACGCCAGGTTCTCCTACCAGCAGGCTGATGCACTTACTCCTGCTGCTCCTGCTTAACTCGCGCTTCTCTCTGCTGCGTCACTGTCAGCACGCCGCGGGTGAACGCGCCATTGCCCTGTTAGCTGCACTTGCTAACATCTTCCGGGGGCGTGGCCCATCACTCCATTAATACTCAACAGTATCACAATTTATATGTGTACTAGCGACTTGCCCGTCAAAAGTGACGGCAAAAAAAAGTGAAGCCTGGCAATGCTGTTTGCCACACAATTGGAGCCTCTACCCAGTTTACTTTACTAGCCTTGCGATGAGTGCCTTTGGCGCTCATCACACTCCTTGCAATGCGCTCCTTTGGCTACTTGACAGGAGGCACTCATTGCGAGCCTCTCCCCCCCTCTACTTTACTGGCCTCATGATGAGCACCTTTGGCGGTCAATGCGAGTCTCTCCCCTTGTCTACTTCCTCCCTTGTGTCTCATTTCCCCCCTTGTCTCCCTCCCTTGTGTCTCCTTCCACCACCATGTGTTTTACCCCCCTCTCCCTCCCGTGTCTCTTCCCCCTCCCTTGTGTCTCTTTCCCTCCTGCGTCTCTTTCCCCCTGTCCCCCCTGTGTCTCTTCCCCCCTCCCTTGTGTCTGTCCCCCCTTTTCCCTCCCCTATGTCTCTTCTCCTCTCCCTCCCCTGTGTCTCTTCCCCCTCCTCTAACTCCCCTGTGTCTCTTCTCCCTTCTCTCACTCACCTGTGTCTTTTCCTCTTCCTCTCCCTCCCATTGTGTCTCTCCCCCTCCTCCCCTGTGTCTCTTCCCTCCTCCCTCCCATGTGTCTCTTTCCCCCTCCCCTGTGTCTCTTTCCCCCCTCTCCCTCCCCTGTCTCCTTTCCCCCCTCTCCCTCCCATGCATCTCTTTCGCCCTCTCCCTCCCTCTTTCCCCCTCCCCTGTGTCTCTTTCCCACTCCATTGTGTCTCCTTCCCCCTTCCTTGTGTCACTTCCCCCCTCTCCCTCCCCTGTGTTTCTCCCCTCCTCCCATGTGTCTCTTCCCTCCTCCCTTGTGTCTTCCCCCCCATTTCCCTCCCCTGTGTCTCTTCTCCTCTACCTCCCCTGTGTCTCTCCACCCTCCTCTCACTCCCCTGTGTCTCTTCTCCCTTTTCTCACTCCCCTGTGTCTCTCCCCCTCCTCCCCTGTGTCTCTTCCTCCCTCTCCCTCCCATGTGTCTCTTTCCCCCTCCCCTGTGTCTCTTTCCCCACCCTATTCCTCCCATGTGTCTCTTTCCCCACCCTATGCCTCCCATATGTCTCTTTCCCCTGCCTCCATTGTCTCTTTCCCCACTTCTCCCTCCCATGCATCTCTTTCCCCCCCCTTCCTCCCATGCGTCTCTTCCATTCTCCCTTTACTCTTGCCTCCTCCATTGTGTCTCTTCCCCCACTCTCCCTCCATTGTGTCTCTTCCCCGTGTGTCTCTTCCCCCCTTCCCTCATGTATTTTCCCTCCATTTCCTGCCTGTGTCTCTTACCTCCACCTCTCCCTCCCCTGTGTCTCTTCCCCCTCCTCTCACTCCCCTGTGTCTATTCCCCCTACCCTCACTCCCCTGTGTCTCCCCCCCCTCCTCTTTCTCCTCTCCCTCCCCGTATGTCTCTCCCCTACTCCCCTGTGTCTCTCCCCCTCCTTCTGTGTGTCTCTTCCCCCTCCTTCTGTGTGTTTCTTCCCCCCCCTCCCCTGTGTCTCTTCCCCACTCCTCCCCTGTGTCTTTTCCCCCTCCTCCCCTGTGTCTCTTCCCCCCTCCTCCCCTGTGTCTCTTCCGCCCTCCTCCCCTGTGTCTCTTCCCCCTACTCCCCTGTGTCTCTTCCCCCTACTCCCCTGTATGCCTTCCCCTCCTCTCCTGTGTGTCCTGTGTATCCCTTTCCTCCTCCCCTGTGTGTCTCTTCCTCCCTTCTCTGCCTCTCGTGTCATCCAGACGCGCCCACAGCCGTCAGCTCATGCGCTCGCCCCCTACACAATGCGAGTGCACGGATGATGCTGCACAGTGCGCATGTGCGAGGGTGTGCGATCGATTGCATTTGTCAAACTGCGACTTGTCAAAACTTTATTTGATACACAGAGCACACTCAGAAATGTATACGACTGTGCATGAATATCATGAGTGCCGTGCATAATACTGCATAATGATGATGATGCATAGCATCTACTAGAGTCACCTGTGTTCACTACACCACAATAACCATAATCTGATAGCAGAAAGGAGCATCATAAATCACTCTATCTAATTAAAGTAACCAGTAATGCAGATAGCACTTACAGCTTGTCTTCATCTGCTCAATTAAACAGATCCATAACCACCTGGACTATGTAATCCAATCCAGTTACACACATACAGTGTGTTCCCAAAACAAAAGTCTAAAAAAGGCAGAGGATACAAAATAAAAATACCTACTGTACATTCTCAGTCCAGTCCTATATACTGTAACTGCAACAATATACCAACTCACCTCATCTCCATCTGCAAGCATTACTGACCATTAGGTAGTTGTCATGATATATCCATAGGCATGAGCATTGATAATGATGTGTCATCCCACAAAACATGCTTAACTGTGACCACAGTCAGTGGTCCAAGGGTACTATCGCCTTCTCCATCTGATATTGTTTAGCAACATTGATATCACATTCATCAGCTATACAGGTGTAAGCACATTTGAAAGGATACCCATGATATCATATGTTCGGGGAAAATACCCATTAATATGGAGAGGACACAAAGGTCAGCAGCCATAATCACTGTTACTTACATCAGACACAAGTATCTGTTCTCAGAATGCTATTTCAGAGAGGATGACATTCTTTAATAGTATTAATGCTGGCTTTGATTACATGCCATTGTGACACTCTGCAGGTCAACAGCCATAGCTGTATTCGTCTAAATATAAGCTATCAACAATCTTGTCATATAAATTGGGATATATGATTGAATTAATATAGTCTGAGCAACATGTTTCGGAGGGGCTGTCATTGAAGAAATTCCTATCTCAGAGCCACTGTACATATATTACATTTACTTCATATTTTGAACTATGCTTGCAGATGAAGAAGATGCCTTAATGGACCTAAATTGTGCCTAAAATAAAAATAAAAAAACTATCTTTAAAACATAATGGGGGTTAAAAAATATAGGGGCTGCAGAATCTCTTCTCAATGGCAATCCTCAGGAACCAACAATTGTGGAAATGGGAAACGCTCCCCCCGCCCACTCTCTCTCCTTCACTCCTCTATGCATCACTCCTCTCTCCTTCACTCTCCTCCACTCCTCTCTCCTCCACTCCTCTCTCCACCACTCCTCTCTCCTGCACTCCTCTCTCTTCCACTGCTCTCTCCACCACTACTCTCTCCTCCACTCCTCTCTGCTTCACTCCATGGGCCACCTCTCTCTTCTCCTCTACACTAGTGATGTTGCCAACATCAAATTTTAGGTTCGCGGACAGCGGACGCAAACTTCCGGCAAATGTTCGCGAACGGGTGAACCGCCATAGACTTCAATGGGCAGACGAATTTCAAAACCAACAGGGACTCTTTCTGGCCACAATAGTGATGGGAAAGTTGTTTCAAGGGGACTAACACCTGGACTGTGGCATGCCGGAGGGGGATCCATAGCAAAACTCCCACGGAAAATTACATAGTTGATGCAGTCTGGTTTTAAGCCATAAAGGGCATAAATCACCTAACATTACTAAATTGTTTGGAATAACATGCTTTAAAACATCAGGTATGATGTTGTATCGATCAGGTAGTGTAAGGGTTACACCCGCTTCACAGTAACAGACCAATCTCCCCTTTTAATGCACCGCAAACAACAGTCCCTTTGCACAACCGCAAACTCCCCATTTGCACAAGGTTGGATACCAAGCTAGCCATGTCTCGTTCCTTGTCCTCACTGATGTCATTGAAGGTCTCTTCCTCCACCCAGCCACCAAGGGTCCCCAAAAGGTGACAACAAGCCCCCTGGGATGCCTGCTGTGTTTGGTCTTCCACCTCCTCAAAGCCACATTCCTCCTCTGACTCCTCTTCTTCAGACTCCTCTCTCTGCGTTGCCTCTGTCTGCGTTATTATAAGGTGTGTACTGTTAAGTAGTACTATTCCTATCGGTTTAATCCCTGTTACGTCCACTATTAGGGGACGTGTATATGGCATTGATTTTTGGAACAGGGAGATGGAAAAAGATGCTTGGTCGGACCTCCTACTTCAAATTTGGGGCACTGCGCGTGCAATCTAAGGTGCCACCAGATATGAGTGTCACTGTGCACTGGCAAAAGTTGGCAGAGTAGGCGCTGTAGGCCTCACACACATGCCTGTAGGCAGGCAACTGATATTCAATCGATTACAGTCAAAAAAGTGTTGTTTTATGTCACTGTACACTACGGTTGCACCAGACATGACGTATCACTGTGCACTAGCAAAAGTTGACAGAGTAGATGCAATAGGCTTCACACACACGCCTGTAGGCAGGCAATTGCTATTCAATCTATTACAGTCAAAAAAGTGTTGTTCTATGTCACTGTACACTACGGTTGCACCAGGTTTGACATATCACTGTGCACTGGCAAAAGTTGGCAGAGTAGATGCAATAGGCTTCACAAACACGCCTGTAGGCAGGCAATTGCTATTCAATCTATTACAGTCAAAAAAGTGTTGTTTTATTTCACTGAGCACAATATAAGCTGTGAGCCTGACACAGGTAGGCAACTGAAATTAGATTAAAGGAAAAAAGGGTTGTTTTTTTTCAATGTATGGTACACCAACTATGACTGGTGAAACAGAGCAGAATATTAGCCTGTCCTTCAGATGGAAGGCTCTGGAAGGGAGTGTATGCTGCTGATTGGCTGGAATGTGTCTGCTGACTGTGAGGTGCAGGGTCAAAGTTTCCTCAATGATAAAGTATAGGGAGTGAACCGAAAAGCGCATGTGTTCGCATTCCGCTGCGAACGCGAACATGCCAAAATCGCTGCGACTAGTCCACGGGCGAACTGTTCGCAACATCTCTACTCTACACTTCTCCTCATCTGTTCCTCACTGTTTCCTCCTCCTTCCTCTTCTCTCCACCCTCCATCATAATTCCAAAAAAAATAGAAGGATAAATCAACAAAAGGCTATCACTATGATAGTTGTGGATCTGCTGGGCTGTTCTTAATGCTTACAGTCTTTGTCACGCTTTGCGAGCCTCGCAAAGCGAGGCGAGCCATTGACCGCAAGCCCGCAGGACTTAGGCTGCAAGTGCTGAAGGCGCTCATTGCAGACCTCACGATGAGCGACGCAGGTGCTTATTGCCAGCGGCGCCTGCCTCTCTCATCCCCCTCTGCCTCTCGCTCATCTCGCCCTCTGCCGCTATGATGGGCCGCAACTGCAAGGCCCCCGGGACCTAGGCCTCTCTCATCCCCCTCTGCCACTCTCTCATCTCCCCCTCTACCGCCATTACGGGCTGCAACCGAAAGGCGGCGGAACTTAGGCCTCTCTCATCCCCTCCCTACTTGCTGTGACTGTACTGGCATATGCTAATTGTCATGATTTAATTGTTTAAGGACTCATATTGCCGGTAATTCATGAATATGGCCAAGAAGGCATGACATTGTTGCATTGGGATTATGTGTTATTGTGTGGTTATATGCTGCCTGTACATGGTTATTATGTACTAGCGACTTGCCTGTCAAAAAATTACGGCAATAAAATTGTAAGGTAGGTAATGGTGTTTGGTTCAGAGATTAATTTTGTTGGTGTTCCGAGATGCTTCGGCACTCATTGTGAGCCTTGAGCTGAGCGCCTTCGGCGCTCCTTGCATGGCTTGCAATGAGCGCCTTTGTTGCTCATTGCGAGGCTGTTGATTGTTTGTGTGCTATGAGCATTGTTTTTTTTGCTAATGCTAATGAAATAATTAATAAAATAATACATGAATATACTTTACCTATTTTGAAGTAATATATGCAGGAAGCATTGTGCAGAAGAGCTGGCAATCTATTTTGATGTTGCTGCAGCATGCAATGTGTGTTTTCAGGGCTGTGGAGCTGCTGTGTAAGTGTCAGCAATGTGTGCAGTGTGTAGTGTAAATAGTGTGCGTGCACAAGGAAAAGCTGTTAGGGTAGATGTGTACTTCCAGATTGTGTAAGTTAGTGTTGTAAAATGGCGCCTAATGTGTGGTACGCGGTTGTGGCTGATTTGGCGTCCTTGTTCTTTGATCGCGTCCATCTTTTTCAGAAAATCCTTATGTGTTTAGTGGTGTTTTGTGTCTTTAGGGTCCTGTAGCCTCATTTTCGTTTTTTTCGGCGGCCATTTTTTCTCTCGCTTAGGGGATTTTCGTGTGTCTAAACTCTTGTATTTTGACTTCAATTGTGGTGTAACTTCAGTTTCCGAGGTCCTGGGTGCTCCCTCCTTGCAGTGGGTAAGCTTTTTATGTATTTCTTGTGTGTATTTCTTGTGTTTTTCATGTTTTCATGTCCACAGGTTTTGGGTGGTAAGGTAGTATTTTTGCGAGGTCGTAATGTTTTTTTTTGTAAGTCCCGCGTCTCGTATTTGTTTCTCGTAAGTCCGTAAATTTGCGAGGTCCGCAGTTGCTGGCAAGGAGCCCCTTTGGCGCTCCATGCCAGCAACTGCGGCCCTTTCTTCTCAAGAGCCACAGGCTCGCTGCGCGAGCCCGCAGAGTTAGCAACAACCCGCTTGCTCACAACTATACATGTAATCCTAGTTAAAATATATTATAAGAGGGACAATGTTATATAGAAGATATGTGGAATTGGTAGAAATGCTCTGCATAGAAGTTAGCTGCAGATCATTGCACACTCACACATACAGACCTTGGATCAAGACAGATGCATGTACTTCAAGTAGTCCTAAGCAAACACTTGAGTTTAATATTAAGGTTTGTTCACTAGATATCTGGTCAATTTGATCTCAAGAGCTTTGATAGCCCAGGGTTGCAAGCCAGATGGGCTGACATCACACATACACAAATGTACACAAGGGTGTGGTATTGGAGAGTATAAATATGTTGTTTTGATCAATCAATAAAGGTTGAGAGATAGTTTTCACATATACAAGATGTGAGACTGTTACTGTGTGTTGCATCCTGACTTGGGGAGTGGTCTTGCCATGGGCCACTAAGTAACCTTGATCTAGTATTCTCTGCCAGAACCTTTTGGGCCCTGCCCTCTTCAGAAGCCATCTTTTGTGCCACAGAGAACAGGAACTAAATGATTCTGCTGGGGTAGGTTTGAACTAGGTTCATATCATGCCCTCTTGAAGAAGCAGATGGTGACAATAATTAAGTGACGTCACATGCGCGTCACGTCATTAGCATATGCCGGTTCCGGACACAGGCGGAAGACGTGGTGCAGCAGCTGGAGCTCAGCGGATCAAGGTAAAAAGAGAAGAACGAGGGGAAAGGGGATAGGGAGATTTTTGGAGAGGGGGGAAGGACGGAGGAAAAGGGGAGAAAGGGAGGAGGAGGATGAAACACAAGGGAGAGGAGGAGGAAAAGGAGATACAAGGGAGGGAGAGAAGGGGAAAAGGAGACACAAGGGAGGGAGAACAGTGGAAAAGGAGACACAAGGGAGGCAAATCAGGGGGAAATGAGAAACAATGGAGGCAGTGCCCCTGTGTCTTTCCCCCTCCTCCCCCGTGTCTCTTGACCCCCTCTCTCTCCCCTGTCTCTTTCCCCCTCCACTGTGTCTCTTTCCCCCTCCCTCCCCTGTGTGAGATGAGTGCCGAAGGTGTTCACATTGTGTGGCAAACAGCATTGCCAAGCTTAAAATTTTATTCCCGTCATTTTTGATGGGCAATTTCCTAGTGTGTATATATTTATGAATGTGGGGGGGATGTATGTTTTATGTGTAATTTCAATTGTTGAGGTATAGGGTGGGGGGTGTAGTGACTTATATTTGTATCTATGTGTGATATTTACTATATGTACATTTATATTATGTGTTATCAGTTGATATGTGGTTTCAAGGATTAAGTGTAAAATAGGTATTTAAGAAACAGAAATCAATAAAAGCGTACGAACCTGCTCTGTCAAAATGCCTACTCTCTCTCTCTCTCTCTCTCTATGCTCCAACCACCAACTCCGGAACCTACAGGCTACTTCATGAGAAAATAGAACACAATCAACACTGGGGTGGGTGGAACGCAGCTTTATTATGTGTACCCCATGTATTCCAGCCCCTAACAACTTGCGACGGCAGAAAGGGTTTACGGTTTTAGGCTTTAGCCCTGTAATTGCGGGCCTGAGTCAATGAATACAGCCGGAAATTATAATAAATTTCAAACCCGCAGACATGCGGCCTGTATGAAGGCAATTACGGGCTTGCAATTATATTTTTGGGACTTTAATTTCTTTGCTTGTTTTCTTCAGATTTAGCAAACTGTCTACCCACATTACATCTGCTTCATCCTTTCAATGACTATATGCTCAATCCCACTGTATTTATAGAACATCCTCTTTAAATGTCCGTCAAGTATTCATTAAAGAGAGTGTAAGTAAGCTTAAAAAACTTGGAGTTAAAATGTATCCCATCATGAAAAACAGTATTTATACAAAACATAGGAAGTAAGCATATTTTATATTTTAACTCTTTAGATTGTAAGTAGCGAGTTTTCAATCTTGTAGGGTGCTTTGGAAAAAAGCACTTCCTGCAAGCATTCTAAGCTTAAAACAGGGACCTCCATTTTTCTGCAGTTTGTTAACATTGTATTCTTCCTTGTCCTTATCCCCTGTACAGCTCTACGGAATATGTTGGCGCGATACAAATAAAGATTAATAATAATAATAATAACTCTGCTTATAACCACTTATTCCTGCTTATCCCTACCTTACCCCACATTTACTCTATATGATAAAATGCATTAATCTGTTAAATTTAAATTAAAGTTACATTTCATCATTTTTGATATAAAATAAAAATATACATGTAATTAATGGCATTTTCTAGTTGTAAGTATATTCACAGTATTTTACATTGTTACAAGCTGGGTTTTCACAAAGCATTTCAAACAATTTTAGTCAGACTCAGTGCACATGCAACCTACTAATAGCTAATTGCTTTTCCAGCATAGCTGAGCTTTGACCCAGAAAACTCAGTACCAAAATAAACTTGGAAATTGCTACCACTAGCTTACAAAGTTAGGGCAATTGCCGTCAGATTATTGCAGCACTTAACTGCTCTGTACTCCCCGTGACATGATATTATTTTGCCTTTCATACAAAATCACATAACAATTCTTGTCTACAATATCAGCCTTATCGTCCCACAGTATATGCTTCTGTAGATCTGAGGATGAATGGGAACTGCTGCCTGATAGCCTGTGGCAACAGATCCATTCTGCCAGGTTTTATTTTAGAATTCAAGCTGTTTTGTAGCCTACAATATATTTTTTAAAATATATTTATTTTGCTTCATGCCATACTGTATTAACTCATATTTCTAAAGAATATTTTCTAAAGAAAACATAGTGGAAAACATGCTGATTTAGATATGCCATTTTAAGGATTAGTGAAAAAAACTTTAAGGGCCACTATAGTGTCCATACAATAGGGTTTAATTTGTTTATTAGGAATAGCACCAGTATTTGAAGAAAAAAATGTACCTTTTAAACTTACATTTGAAATTAGCATTGTTGCGATCAGCAGATATGCATCTTTCCACTCCATGTTAGGAGTCCAGGAGGTGAAAGAAGATCTGCTCAGGAGGCTGTTTGAATCTTTTTCTGACCAATGTAGTTTTGCCTGCAATAGCCACTGCAGTGAAGTAGGCAGGTATCAAGACAATGAATAAAGACCCCTATCAGGTCAGTCCCCTGGACCGACATTCTCCCAAACCCTGGGCTCCTGATAGGGGTGGAAACCAGTATATCTGCGGATATCTCAAACTCTAAATCAGCTTTTAAATGCTATATTGAGATTATTTTATTCAGATGCTGTTTTAACTGTTAATCAGTCCTTCAGTTGTTGTTTATTTATTATTTGTTGTTAGGTAAATACTAAATGGTGATAACTTTCATTTCTGCATGTAATGTGCAATAAGAAAGAGTTAAGAAAAATAGCTGTAAATACCCTTTCTATTGGGCTCCCAGCTCATGATCCCTGCCAGAAAGCTTATTATATTCTGGTAAAATGTAGTTTCAATGGGGAGTGGTAGTCAGTGATGCGTCAGTACTGCTCTTTGAAGACATTAAAAAGCTGAATGCACAACAAAGAACAGATGTTCTAGCATGCTTTATTTATGCACCCATCAGCAATCTTCCAGTGACCACAAAACACAGGCTTTTTTTTCTCCACCACAATATTATTTTCTGATAAACTCATGCCACATTATTTCCTTCAGCTGATGGAGAGCTTATTTTTGTGTGTAAACATGCTCTCCCTTTCTCTGCCTCCCATTCTGTTTCTTTTATACTTTTCCTCAAAAAGCAAGTGTGCACTGAACCATAGAACAGGTGTGGATACTGCAATTACAGTAGATTTTATTTCAATGGAGCGGAATGCATCTACTGCAGCAACACAAAGAAAATATAGAGCGATTAATAGATTGTTATCATTAATCTCTCTATATATAAATATATACCTATGTATACATCTATAGTTTTGTGTGTGTTTGTGCATATGTGTATAATAAATACACATATATAAAAAAAACTGGATAATGTACACGTGACATACTAAATGTTCATCTTTTTTCCCCACTCATTTGAATACATTTGATTACTTTTCAACTGCAGATAAGTTCACCCATAATCTATCTAAAATTGTGATTCATAGTAGCAGTATTTTAAAGAGTTATGCTCTACATATCCCATTTTATCTTTGAGAATGAGACTATGTGCATAAACACATCCATTGTATTGTAATCTATTTTGTCCCATTGCTTGCCAGGTAAAGTTAATGTACTCTTTCTGAGGTCTGGACCACTAGACATGGACACAACATTATGTGTATTTGGAGGTTGGCCTATTGTCCAAAGGCTGGTACTAAATTAGTGGTGTTTAGGAAAGTTTACAGAGCAAATATTGTTGACCAAGCTTAAAAATATTAAGGTGCAACAAGTGAGGCCAACAGATCAGGATAAGAAAAGTGAAGGCCTTTAAGTCAGAGTTGAGAAATGAGGGACATGTGAACATTTTCTAGTGAAAATTGGGAGATTGTTCCGGTTAAGGGCCACATGGAAGGAGAATAGAATGGAAATATGTCTGGACACAAGGTGGAAATGGGATTGTCAGGATTATGCAGGATTATAATAATTATATTATTATATTTTGTTGCAAGTATCCTCAATACTGTTGATATGACCTGGGTAACTTTAAATACTACTGGAGTCTTGATTTGCATTTGTTAATCATAGGTTCAACAATCTTGTTAAGTAAAAGTATATCATTATCCTCTATTTCATAGCACAAATTATATTTCTTTTGACTGACAACACATTTACCATCCTTTGTCCTATAACCTAAGATTAAAAAAGATACAAGGCCCCCTTTTAGATGTTATGCTTTGACATTTTGTGATGAAATTGGTTGCCAGTGCCCCAGACATGTAATCCAAAATTGCAAGTCAGAGATTATATTATAACTTGTTATTCAGATTGGATACATAAGCATCATTACTAATTAATAAGCATTTAACGCTTTAAAAATGATGCATGGACATTTTTACTGAAACAAAATTAGATAAATATTAAACATTTTTAATGTATGTTTGTTTTTCTGCTTAATAATTATTATTATTTTAGTTTGTAAACCAGGATGTGATAAAGCACACATATTTATTTCTGTGGATATATTTGTATTTTGTGTAACTGGCTTCCAGTGACAAATAGTAGAAAAAGGTATTAGGAAATGAAAACAGTGTGGCAGTCATTCAAGAAATGACTTAATTTGTATTTATCGATCAGTAATTCTGACAACATTGTGTTTGTACAGAAGCTGCTGTGTTGACTGTCTAAGGTTAAGCTGTTATTTGCAGGCACCCACTCACAGATGTCCCCAAAGATGTCCAAATAAAACAGAAAGACTCCTGCAGATGAAGCTCAAAAAATGAATGGCTTGACGCCATGCTGGAAGGAAATCCACCAGGGTTGGCACTGGAAAATCTGTTTCCACTGAGACCAAATTTGTCTTATAGTAATAGTGCTTCCTGCTATAAATACTGATTTGTAAATATGTAATTGTGCCTGCAAATCTAACATAAATGTATGACGTTTTTTTCATTCTGCTTGTATTTGACAAAAGCAAACGTTCTGAACATCTTTGCATCAAATGTTTAACATTGTGCACTGTGTCTGTGTGTATAATGTTAATATAGCTCAATTTTCACAAAATTGGTGCCAAAACAAACACATATTAACACAGCGAACTATGCTCCACCTTAAATTATTAGTCAATACTGGAGGTAATAACTTAATATGTAATTCAATAAACAGATACATTGTGCCAGATATTTTGTAGATATCATATAGGTAATGTTTAAAATATGCTAATAAGAATTCCAGGTAAATATGCATACAGTTATTAAATCACTCTATATAAAATATATTTCCTACAAATCTCTTTATGGAAAGTCATAATACTAATATCCCATTGCCAGAGAAATATATACTACGAGTTGTTGATAGTAGCTGTGTTGCACCTCCCAAACTTATCTGATGTTGATAAGAATTACTTGACCGAAATGTAACAATTTATGTGACATACTACATTTAATACAATCTGTTGTTATCATTCAACAATGTCTTCTCACATTTTAAATCTCAAAGAAAAAGTTTTGGGGAATCAAAATTAATGTGAGGGCAAAATAATTCTGTCTAAGGACATCATGGCTGAAGCCATTTTAATGTTATGTCATACCATAGTTGCTGTTATTAGTTAGGTAACTTGATTATATGAATGATGACATCATCATATCCTTTGAAAGCAGATTGCAAACATCCCTATGAATATGTACCACTTTACTATTGCTGTGTCTGCTTATGAATATTCCTATATAGTCTATATTGAGTTATCAACACTATACAACTGAGGTGAAATACACCATCAGAAAAGGAGCCATTTAGTGCTC
Organism: Discoglossus pictus; assembly: GCA_027410445.1. Lineage (NCBI taxonomy): Eukaryota > Metazoa > Chordata > Amphibia > Anura > Alytidae > Discoglossus > Discoglossus pictus. The sequence continues at coordinate 341,741,680 of CM050166.1, forward strand.
ATGGGGAAAGGGACATGCTAAGGATAGTTTAATTTTACTCTGAACATGAACCATTCAACTCATCAAGTGCTATGGAGCACTGAATCTCCTTATATCTATCTCAGTAAAAATTTCCAGAATGAAAGACCATGGCTAAGTACAAGAATACAAGATTTTGTTTGATGCTTTGCTCACATACAGTGCCTTGCAAAAGTATTCATCCCCCTTGGCATTTTTCGTGTTTTATTGCCTCACAACCTGGAATTAACATGGATTGTTTGAGGATTTGCATCATTTAATTTACAGAACATGCCCACAACTTTGAAGATGTTTTTTTTTTATTGTGAAGAAAACAACAAATAGGACAAAATAACAGAACATGTCAATGTGCATAACTATTCACCCCCCTAAAGTCAATACTTTGTAGAGCCATCTTTTGCAGCAATCACAGCTCCAAGTCGCTTTGGATAAGTCTCTATGAGCTTGAAACATCTTTCCACTGGGAATATTGCCCATTCCTCCTTGCAAAACTGCTCCAGCTCCTTCAAGTTGGATGGTTTGCACTTGTGAACAGCAATCTTTAAGTCTGACCACAGATTTTCTATTTGATTGAGGTCTGGGCTTTCGCTAGGCCATTCCAACACATTCACATGTTTCCCCTTAAACCACTCAAGTGTTGCTTTAGCAGTGTATTTGGGGTGTCCTAGCTGTTGTGCCATGTTCTTTCCATTTGGTTATGATAGATTTGATGGTGCTCCTGGGGATCATCAAAGATTTGGATATTTTTTTATAACCTAACCCTGACTTGTACTTCTCAGCAACATTGTCTCTTACTTGTTTGGAGAGTTCCTTGGTCTTCATGGCAGTGTTTGGTTAGTGATGCCTCTTGCTTAGGTGTTGCAGCCTCTGGGGCCTTTCAAAAAAGGTGTGTATATGTAATGACCGATCATGTGACACTTAGATTGCACACATGTGGACATCATTTCACTAATTATGTGACTTCTGAAGGTAATTGGTTGCACCAGAGCTTTTTATGGGCTTCATAACAAAGAGGGTGAATACATACGCACATGCCAATTTTCTGTTTTCTATTTCTAAAAAATAGTTTTATGTACATATTTTTCTCATTTCCCTTCACCTACTTAGACTATTGTGTTCTGATCCATCCCATTAAAAATTTAGATTAACAAAACATTGAACTTAAGGCTGTAATGTAATAAAATAGGTAAAAGGTCAAGGGGGTGAATACTTTTGCAAGGCACTGTAGGTCTGTAATTTCCTAATTTTGGCTATGCCTTTTGAGGAAAGTCCAAATTTATACAGTGGTTCTCAACCTTTTAAATCTGGAGGCAGAATGGTTGCAGTGCTTACAGAGACCAAAAGAGATCCAGAATATTTTTGACAGGGTGATAATGCATGTGATACAACATTGTCACTTAGATTAGTACTAATTCCACTAAAGTACATGTTAACTGCTAGTGTGTTCATCAATAATCTATCTATTAGTGACTAATGGTAGTGGTATGTTTAAAGTGTAACACTTTCCTCATCTCTCTTTGTCTCTAAGGATCATCAGATAATCTCGCAGGGACCGGCGTCAGCACTAGGACTGGCTATCAAGAACCATTCATTTGAACCATATCGTTTTTATTCAAAATACATAAAGCTAGACAACACTTCAAAACTACAGCCAATTTCCTTTGGCAAAGAACCATAAGTCTGTGAAATTTCAGACTAAAACAGTTATGTTCTTAACAACAAAAACTATCAAGAATTTATGTAAAGTGTCTAGGAACCCTAACTACAATAAACAAATATGCCATGGAGATGTTTGAGCCAAATTGATCTCTGGTGTATATTAAACTTTATGTACAACATCAATGAATCATGTTTCAAGCTGAGTCACAACAATTGACTGAAAACATAATGTAATCAAACCTATTTAACAGATCTGTGGCACTAGAACTAATTTTGTGTGGTCTCGGGAATGTTAATAAACCATCCAATAGTGTTGTCTGAATCCAGTACCACTTTCACTAATGAATCATACCCACGAACATGAACACAGTACACTAGCCCTAACATCCTATCTTATCTATATATATAAACCCCTTCCCGTGGGACGGAAGGGTTTAAATAATAAAGGTTTTATGACTCCTTTTGCCTATGACCCGTTACCCCTTATGAGCTGGGTACCCCAGGATTCACCCTTAATACCCCCTTCCCCCAACTAAAGTAAAGCACCAAATAATAACCATTACAATGGGGGTCCCTAAGGACCCCCATGGTCATCTAAAGTATTACCATGGGAGTCCATGTGGATCCCCATGGTATCTAATAATAACGCCAATATTTCAATCTGTGCATTCTGATTGGTGCATTCTGTGCATTCTGATCTGACTTTTAACCAGTAATTCAAATACTCGATTCTGATTGTCTGAAATTTGACTGACACTTATTTCAAACAAACGGAATCCACATAAATAATATTTTTTTATTATTATTATTATTATTATTATTAACTTTTATTGGTAACGCGCCAACATATTCCGTATCGTTGTATAGGGGAAGAGAACAGGGAAAAATACAATATTAACAACTGGAAATGGAAGGGAAAATGGAAGGCCCTGCTTTGAGCTTAAAATCTTTGTAGAAGGTGCTTTTTCCCAAAGCACCCTTCAAGATTGGAAACTCGCTACTTACAATCTAAAGGGAATTAAATAGGCAGAAACGTGGGGAAGAATAACAGAAAAGGAATAGCAGGGTCAGGAAGGAGGTGAAATTTTGCTTAGGTGGAAAGGTGTGTCAATTTGGAAATGGTTTGCATTTACTGGTAGAGGGAAGGGGTCTCATAGAGAATCATTTGAGGTGACTGGCTAAGGTATATAATGTTATCTGCCCCTAGTGGTCAGAAAGCACAGCCTGCAAGTGGAAAGTCAGAGGTTAGCTTTACAGGGTGGTGGGGGTAGCTTTACAGAGCAGTAGGGGGGTACTTTTTAGACATAGCAGAGAGCAAAGTTCAAACACATGGAGTATGGACAGATATAGCCGCCCTGAGGGCTGTGCATGGCAAATGAGAGGAGCAGTCCTGAGTGAGGGGTCAGGGTTAGGAGATATATCTCCAGGAGCCAGCAAAATAAGCAGGGAGAAGAGATGAGAGTAGGACTTGCAGAAGCATTTCTGCTTATGAGCTTTAGGACATGAATTAAATAGTGATTGGAGGAAGGAGAGGAGCTTGTAGGAGCAGATCAGAGGGGAGAAAAGCAAGGAAGGTGAGATGTTAATGATATTGGAGACATAATGTGGAGAAAATGAGGAGGATAGTCTGAGAATTGAGCTGGAGCTTAAGGTTAAGAAGAAATTGAAAGGGAACATAGTGGTCAAGCGAGTAATCAAGAGGAATAAGTAATTGATCAGGGGCAGGTAATTTGAGTGATTCAATAAATTAAGAATAACGAGGGGTGGGTGGGAGAGGCAGGGAGAGAGGGACTTGCTGGTCTGAGCTATTTGTAAGATTGCTGAGCAAAGTTGCAGGGTCACAGACAACTGGAATAGCAAAACAAGTGTTAATTAGGTGGGAGAGGTAAGAAATAGACAAATGTAATCACAGCATGAGGATCACATAACAACTATGTCAGAATAAGCATTAAATTCACGAAACAACAAGAAAAATAACCATGTGCTTCATATAATATCACAGAAATGAATTTAATAATCTATATGAAGAGGAGATAATGGCAGTTGTGAAGTTTCCAATGGAGGTACCTTGCTTCTAAGAATTAGCTGATATGGCTGATATGGGCTGTTTGTAAGTTACTTATATAGTTTAGCTTATTATTAGGATCTGTGGGTAATATTAGGTACCATGGTGGTCCATAGGGACTATGCCAACTCATTATATATATATATTGTAATGCATGATTATGTTTAATTTTGCTGTTTTTTGTGTCCCCTGTTCATATAATCTGGGGCAGATTTGTCCCCTCCATCCCCCTCAGTTCCTATGCCCCTGGCACCAGCAGTAGTTCTGCCCCTGTTTTTTTTCTTATGGGAACCATGGAATGGAGACCTCAATTATAATTACTAGATATACAGTTCCTTATTTGTTTTCTAAATTTGTGATACTTGCATGACTACTAGTTAGAGAGTCAAATTCATAGCAGAATTTGTGATTTGTTATTTAAAATCAAATGAGGTTTATTTAGATTATTAACAATTAATGGAAGAAAATCTGAACAGTGGAAACTCTGTAAAAAAGGTCTACTTGTAAGACGGTTGAAGGTGTGTTCATTATCGACTTTAATTTAGTCAGAAACTATACCCTAGTATTCCTGGACCATCAAGTTCAAATCTAAATAAATGTCATTAATTATATATAATCTACTGCTAACTGCCCAAGTTATAAGTTTACAAACAAGTTCAAAAGTGATATTGAAAGAATACTAATTTTATTTATCACGTTTTCTCATTGATTTTCCATTTCATAAGTATATCTTGATAGTAGTAGTTTTCACTTTGATTTAATCTTACAATCTACTAATTTGATTTCACCAAATGCTTTTGAAGACACCTGATGCTAACGTTCATCAAAATTCTCTGCACTAAAATTGTTTGTGAATTATATCTCTATAATGCATTCCAGTTGAAGTGATGTCTTTCTGCTTTAAGAGTACTGTAAACATATTTTTTCAACTTAATAGTAAGTATATACATTCTGTAGAAGTGAAAAAATGAAACAAGAGTAGAGCATGATCTGGTGTCCAATCTACAATACCAAACAAAGCCAAATCTGATTGACTGAAGTAAATGCACTATATTAGGCCATTAGGGCATATACTACATTCACCAAGCTGAGAAATATATTATAGGAATAGGATAAGTACATTTATTCTTTACCAACAGAAATTATACTTTTTCCTGATTTACTTACAAGATATTCAGTTGTTCCATGATTGATGTATTCAGGTACACACACTTATATTCTCTATCATAAGGCACATCTGTCAGTACAAAAGCGGTACTCTCTACTTTCACCCTCATCAATAGACCCTTTAGTTTCTCAACTCCCAGTCACCATAGTAGTATCATGCTCTTATCGGAAGATATTTCTCCCAACAATATTAATTCTAGTTTTGCATTTGTCCAGCCTTATATGTACAACGCTAACATTACCACAGAAAGTGTCAAATATATTTGCCCTCTATAGGTCATGTCACTAAACTGAATAAGAAAAATATCTATTTAAATAAAAACTTGCGTGTAAGTTTTATGAATAAATCAGTATCATCATATCAAAGAGGACTGGTGCATTTTTACACAGAACCATTACTGAAGTAACTAATACCAGACAGTCGAAATAAATTTATAGTTCAAATGTTAGATTCAGTAGCTAAACTATAAAGAGAGGCAAATGGGGAACAATTACTCAAACCATAAATATTTATTTCCATGGGACCAACTAAAGACCATACAGTTACTCATTATTGAGTAATAAACATGTTCTAATAGGGTTTAGACTAATCATTATAACATGCTGCTTTGTTGTGGTTCCCACTATTATTTTCAGGATTTATTCAAGATGTATGTTTCTCCTCTAATGTTGTCAAATAGCCTGAAAATTGGAATCCTCTAGTACATATGTGCAGCTATTTTCTCTGGCACATATCCCTTGTGTTACTAACATACATAAAAGAGATATGGAACATGTTTTTTTCATTTAAAAAAAGCATGCTTTAAACATTAGTTGTGTTTTGCATGAAAACATTTAAAAATAAAGCAGTTCAGACGTCATTTAATCCAACAAGAAATGCTTAGACCATATGCACTCTGTAGACTTCATTTTCAGCCAGGTATAGGAGTTACCCAATTGCAAAAGTGCAGTATTTTCATTGTAATTTGTTTAACAAATGTATTTTTTTCTTAATTGTTTACTTTTGCTCTGTCTCTAGTTTTATCTGTAATGAAATATCTCTATTATATGAAAGCAATTTATAAGTTTGATAATATTAGTATAGTACCTGACAAAGGGTGGTCCTTCCCCCGAAAATGTTGTGCTTTTTATTTTCTGTGCAATAAAAGTGAGCTGCAAGTCTGCGTGGTGGTGAAATTGTGTCTTTTGTAGAAGTGGCCACTTTTGTGGAAGTGAACATTGCTATGTTTACTGTCTCAATACATAAATGGACAATTTTTCTTTAAAACGTTGTTTTATTTTAAAGAACAATGTATGAATTGTTGTAGTAAAAAGCCTCCAGCGAACAAGACTTACCAACCAGGGTAAGACTAAATGATATCGCTGTTTGAGCTGAGGTAGGTTAACATTGATTCATTTGAACTGATCAACCATTTTGTTTATTTAGAGATGTTCTTAAAGTTTATTTACTTACTAATACAAATTAATAATAATAAAAAGCACTCTCTGATACTGTATATTGCTATCTTGAAACATGATTGAAGAGGATAGACGGGTTGCAACAGAACCCATTAATACAAATGATTACTTATTTTACAAGTTAGAATATTGTCCACAAATGTCAATAACAATGTACCCCTTTCGAACTACTTTAAATTTAAAATCCTGGCTGTAAACCAGCGGTAGTCAGCCTGGTCGCTACCGCTCACTATTGGGAGATTCAAGCTTTCTAGGTGGTGTCACTGATGAGTGACATCACATGCCGGAGACCCGAAGCACTACGGTTCGCTGTTTGGAGAGTTGGTGAGAGAGCCTAGGGACAGCAGTCTGAACTGGTCACTATCTAGTACGTACAGGGCAATACATAGCTAGGGACAGCAGTCAGGACCGGACCACTATCTAGTACGTACAGGGCAATACATAGCTAGGGACATAGGTCAGGACCGGATCACTATCTAGTAAGTACAGGGCGATACATAGCTAGGGACAGCAGTCAGGACCGGGTCACTATCAAGTATGTACAGGGCAATACATAGCTAGGGACAACAGTCAGGACCAGATCAATATCTAGTAAGTACAGGGCGATACATAGCTAGGGACAGCAGTCAGGACCAGATCACTATCTAGTAAGTACAGGGCAATACATAGCTAGGGACAGCAGTCAGGACCGGGTCACTATCTAGTAAGTACAGGGCAATACATAGCTAGGGACAGCAGTCAGGACCAGATCACTATCTAGTAAGTACAGGGTGGTACATAGCTAGGGACAGCAGTCAGGACCGGATCACTATCTAGTAAGTACAGGGCAATACATAGCTAGGGACAGCAGTCAGGACCAGATCACTATCTAGTAAGTACAGGGCAATACATAGCTAGGGACAGCAGTCAGGACCAGATCACTATCTAGTAAGTACAGGGTGGTAGATAGCTCGGGACAGCAGTCAGGACCAGATCACTATCTAGTAAGTACAGGGTGGTAGGTAGATAGCTAGGGACAGCAGTCAGGAACAGATCACTATCTAGTAAGTACAGGGTGGTACATAGCTAGGGTAATATGAGTTATGGAACCAGAAATGAGAGTTGCTGCGGTACCAGTGGGCGGTAAGGAAAATTTACCATCAAAAGTTGGCGGTAGGTATTAAAAGGTTGATGACCCCTGCTTTAAACAGTAGAAAATCTATTTAACCTAATTACATTTAAAGGACAAAGGGAACAAATGGAATGACCATTTTCACTTTTTGAACCCTTAACTGTTTAGATCCTAATCTAATGTAGCTATTAGTAGTACACAGGAACAATAGGCTGAGAGAGTTCCCTTCACACAGTATTCATTTCAAAGCGGCAATACACAGTTGGTGTATTAGGCAGGTCTCATTGTAATAGAGAATAGCAATTTGTTGTAACAATTATCTGTAACTAAAATGAGTCTTGTAGATGTCTTTGGATGTAAGCTACAAATAAGACTAGTTTGTGGTTTTGGTTTAGTTTGTGGATCAACTTCCAATACATTTAATAGAGAATACGTTTAATACATTATATTATATATTAATAAATAAACAATTTGTATACATGGGTATATTTTCTCACTACAGAGTGAGTGCTCAAAGCTGTATACTTTTTCTTTATGTTCAAATGTTCATTACATAATGTCACATTTAAAAATAAACTCAAAAACTATGTCATAACAAATATCTTTGGAAGATGATTTATAGGCACCAGGAACCACAAAAGGGACAATCTAACACAACCGTTTTAAATAGCACATTTTAAATTCAAAAGTTGTATCTGTCATTAAAAAAATATTACGTAAAACTGTCTAAACTGCATTGAAACTAACAGGAAATTTAGAGAGCATACTTTATTCTGTATATCTAATTGGCTGACAGAGACTAAGCCCCTAAAAGAAAGTAAACTTCTCAATATATTTTAGTTTTCTGATTAAAAAAAATTAAGCAGAAAAAAAAACTCTGAACTTATCAAATACCCTTTTTCTGAGGCAGCTAAGATATCATTCTTTCCATGTGCTTTAAGAAATTATCCATTTTAAAAATAGTACTTAATTAACAGAATAAAACAATAGTACACAATAGCACACACACTGTAATAGGCTTATCCCCTATTCCTAGCTCAGGATGGTCTTGTAGACTGGAGAGCAGTTGTGAAGGCTGACAAGGATGCTTAAGGTACAGATTAAAAGGAGTTAAGTCAAAAAAGGCTTAATGCATTTTATGCCTAAAGAGCTGCTTGAACTGATCTCTGTCAGGGTTATAAGGCTTGACATCAGTTTTTATAATTGTTTATTCAATTATCTATTTCTTTAGGGTAAAAGTGCCTTTGACATCATTAACCCATTTAAAATGTACCCGCTCAATATCTGTTACTCTGTACATACAGGGAGTGCAGAATTATTAGGCAAGTTGTATTTTTGAGGATTAATTTTATTATTGAACAACAACCATGTTCTCAATGAACCCAAAAAACTCATTAATATCAAAGCTGAATATTTTTGGAAGTAGTTTTTAGTTTGTTTTTAGTTTTAGCTATTTTAGGGGGATATCTGTGTGTGCAGGTGACTATTACTGTGCATAATTATTAGGCAACTTAACAAAAAACAAATATATACCCATTTCAATTATTTATTTTTACCAGTGAAACCAATATAACATCTCAACATTCACAAATATACATTTCTGACATTCAAAAACAAAACAAAAACAAATCAGTGACCAATATAGCCACCTTTCTTTGCAAGGACACTCAAAAGCCTGCCATCCATGGATTCTGTCAGTGTTTTGATCTGTTCACCATCAACATTGCGTGCAGCAGCAACCACAGCCTCCCAGACACTGTTCAGAGAGGTGTACTGTTTTCCCTCCTTGTAAATCTCACATTTGATGATGGACCACAGGTTCTCAATGGGGTTCAGATCAGGTGAACAAGGAGGCCATGTCATTAGATTTTCTTCTTTTATACCCTTTCTTGCCAGCCACGCTGTGGAGTACTTGGATGCGTGTGATAGAGCATTGTCCTGCATGAAAATCATGTTTTTCTTGAAGGATGCAGACTTCTTCCTGTACCACTGCTTGAAGAAGGTGTCTTCCAGGAACTGGCAGTAGGACTGGGAGTTGAGCTTGACTCCATCCTCAACCCGATAAGGCCCCACAAGCTCATCTTTGATGATACCAGCCCAAACCAGTACTCCACCTCCACCTTGCTGGCGTCTGAGTCGGACTGGAGCTCTCTGCCCTTTACCAATCCAACCACGGGCCCATCCATCTGGCCCATCAAGACTCACTCTCATTTCATCAGTCCATAAAGCCTTAGAAAAATCAGTCTTGAGATATTTCTTGGCCCAGTCTTGACGTTTCAGCTTGTGTGTCTTGTTCAGTGGTGGTCGTCTTTCAGCCTTTCTTACCTTGGCCATGTCTCTGAGTATTGCACACCTTGTGCTTTTGGGCACTCCAGTGATGTTGCAGCTCTGAAATATGGCCAAACTGGTGGCAAGTGGCATCGTGGCAGCTGCACGCTTGACTTTTCTCAGTTCATGGGCAGTTATTTTGCGCCTTGGTTTTTCCACACGCTTCTTGCGACCCTGTTGACTATTTTGAATGAAACGCTTGATTGTTCGATGATCACGCTTCAGAAGCTTTGCAATTTTAAGAGTGCTGCATCCCTCTGCAAGATATCTCACTATTTTTGACTTTTCTGAGCCTGTCAAGTCCTTCTTTTGACCCATTTTGCCAAAGGAAAGGAAGTTGCCTAATAATTATGCACACCTGATATAGGGTGTTGATGTCATTAGACCACACCCCTTCTCATTACAGAGATGCACATCACCTAATATGCTTAATTGGTAGTAGGCTTTCAAGCCTATACAGCTTGGAGTAAGACAACATGCATAAAGAGGATGATGTGGTCAAAATACTCATTTGCCTAATAATTCTGCACTCCCTGTATAATAAAATGATAAATAGGCTATGCAGGTGCAACTTCAATACAGTACAGCTCTACATTTATGTCTACTTGAAATAAAAATGCTACGATTATGTTTATTACTGCATTATATCTGCTATGTATAATTGTTTTCTGAATTAACAGAAATTGCATGTTAAAAAATGTTTTAAAAACATTAACATTGCAGGGGCTTTACACTGCCAATGTCTCATGCTGCTCAGACACATTTTAGGTCAATGCCTGCTTGTTAGCAGCACGAGACACTGATAGACTGGTGTGGCCTTATGTCACAGCTGTGCAGTATGACATTGAGAGTGAACAGGAAAAAAGGGGGAGGTCCAAGAATTTGAAAGTACTGTACATGAATATCATAAGTACAATGAGGATGATGAAAATAAGTTGCCTAGTTAAAAAATGTAAATAAACATTTATTTCCCAAAAGAGTCAGTCAGAAATTATTAACAGGCTCCCCTCGACCCTCAGCAATTTTTAATTCTGATATTACTTTAAGTCAACTTCATGTGGTCAGATGAAATTATAGTAATTTGCAAGTGGTTAGCCAAGATCATCAGCAATTGTTCTGCATTGACTGTTTGTTGTGAACTTTCTTTGCAACTTTTAGAAGTATTTTTTCATTGTTTTTTATGCATTGGCTTTCAGTTATTGATAAACTTGAAAATACCTTTGCATCTTATAAACAATAATAAGAAACTGAACAATAGAGAACACAGCATATATATTGCAAGTAAGAATTTGATTAGAAAGAAAGACATTGACTGCTTGTTTTATAGCTAGTTATTTGATATGTTATTTTTTTAATGAAATGTTGTCAGTCATAAGTAAAATATATGTCACTTTACCTCTCAAGAAACTTTTGGTCTCTGAAACAGCATAAACAGAAGTTAGAAGATTCAAGTTCTGGCTCAGAAGCACAAATCATGTCAATATAAAGTATGACAAATGATTTGGTTTTGTATACAATGATTTGTTATTAATGCAGATATACAGATCTAGGAATGTCCAGGACACAAAACTACTTTCTGATTTACTTTGAGTAGTTTTCTACTTTCTGCCAGATCTTTATTTTGACACATATTTAAATGTTATTTGCAGTTATCAACATGTATTAAAGCACCAAGTGTGCCTGCAATGTGCTGCAATAGGTCATGATGACCTACGATCCAGCATCTCAGGTTATCAAGAGATTTACTAAAAGTGTTTTGTCTGAAAATACAGCACAATGCTACACATCCCAACCACCCACAAGTTGGGAATATTTGTGGAATGTTATGGGTCGACAACTTTAAAATCACAGGGAGGTGTTAGATCACCCAATTTACAAAAATAACAAGATGCTGCTATTCAACATTCACCCTTCAACCACACAATCTGATAGAACTGCAAACGCAAATTAAATTAAGCGCCCCCCCCAAATGAAAGGTTCAGTTTATCTAATCTTCCCATTTTAGCATCTGCTTTCAAATATTGGTTTGATGTCTTATCAGAGGTATAAGCGACCACTATACCTATCCCATTCACATTTAAATCAAACCACTGGATTCATTGTCTATGGGAGATCATTAGATGTGCATATTAAATACCCTTAATAAAACACTTGAGTGGTAAAACTAGTCATCACCATTTAAAGCTGTATATTGCATTTATAAACTAAAGTTTTGAAATTGAAATATATATGGGGGTAGATCCAGGGGGGCGTTACCGGCTATGCATACGTGAGCGGACGCTCGCATAGTCCGATGGAGGAGTCCACGCTGGAGTTTGGTATACCCTAAACCTTCTCCCTCAGCCCTTCCCAAGGCACAATCCCTCCAAGTCCGATACGGGTTCAGCAGCACGGGACCGGCAGCATGAAGAGCAGGACCGTTAAGGAGATATAGCCCCAGCATTTGCCCCCGCTCTCGATGTCCGCGAGCGGTGAGAGCGCACAAGCTGTGCAAAGAGACTGGAGGGGGCCAAGCTAAACATAGCAGTGATTTGGAGAACTCGGTGGGGGAAACCCAGACTGCGGGCCTGCAGAAAGGAGCTCTGACTACCTAGAGTATCGGATATTCCAGGCCTCTCACAGCAGTTGGTGCAGCTATTAGCTGATAACACCCTGACGCCATGAGGTCCGGTAAGGCTCTAATAGAGCACTCTTTATACATAAACATTGACTCTTATCTGTAAGGCCCTAAGATATTAACGGGCATAATACATATACAGGTCCTATAAAGGATATAAGGTCCTGCCTATTAAGTAAAGGACCTGAAGCATATTTTTATGGGGTCTATAATCTCTTCAAGCATGAAAACCATTATTGGGGTTTTGGTCTGGGAAAAGTGAGTGCAATAATACAATCTAACTGCTCCCTGACAGACCTCATGCAAAAGCTATACATTAATGGGAAAAATCGTATTGACCCATATTACAAAGGAGGTAATATTAATAAAGTAATTAAGGAATAAAGTTCTGGAATGGATTCCACTAATCAACTAAAGGAGTACTAAAGGTCTTAATCCCTAAAAACAGGGGACCTGGCTCCAAACCTTTATATTACCTATAATTGGGAAATAAGACCATGTATACATAAAAGAACAAAATATTCCCAATTAAAGAATCGGATCAGGACCACACCTATTTAAAAGTGGATTTGGAAATCCCCCCATTTTTTTTTCCTCTATTTTCCTCTGCTACATCTCAAGAACTTGATTCTAGAAAAAATCTTTTTACACAATGCCTCCGAAAAATAAAAACAAAGATAAAATAAGATCACCTCCTAAACCCAAACTATTTTTTTCACCTAAAATGGCGCAAAAATCTACGGAAATATCCCTTTTGGCATCCCCAATAGGGGATAAATCTACAGAGACATATGCAGATAATACGGTAGACACCCTTTTGGATATAAATACAGTAAATTTGGAGGATAAAATTCTCACGGTTGGAAAATTGGAAAATATCGTAGAGAAGTTCCAAAATAAATTCTTGGATGAATTTAAAAATCAAATTCTGTTAAATATCAAGGCAACACAAGAAAACACAGCTAAAATTGCAGAATTAGAAAGTACCTGTGAATCAATTAAAAAAGAACAAACCTCTTCCAAAGAAACCATCAAAATTATGGAGGAGAAAATAAAGGCATTAGAAAATAAGGTGGACTCACTTGAAGATAGATCAAGAATTAATAATTTGAAAATACGAGGGATTGATGAAAAAATATCCAAGGAGGAACTGGATTTATATCTCACTAAATTTTTTACATATTTAGTGCCGGACTTTGCGGATAGTAAGTTCAAGTTTGATGCGGCTCATAGGCTTTCCAAGCCGAAAAATATTGAGGTTGAGACTTCTAGAGACGTAATGGTAAAAATCCACCATTTGCCATTGAAAAATCAAATAATAAAAGCTAGCTATGGGATAACAACCTTTGACCCTCCATACTCGAATATTAAAATATTTTCGGACATTTCTACTTCCACGAGAAATAAAAGATGACAATTTTTTCCCATCACGCAGAAACTGAGGGAAAAAGAAATTCCATATAAATGGGCTTTCCCCATAGGACTCTCAATTTTAAAAGACTCTAGATGGTATAAAATTACAACACTTAAAGAGGGAGAAGATCTATTTAGTAAATGGGATTTTTGAGATTTTTTCCTTAATGGTATCTGGTGGGGTCGCTAGATCTCCATAATTGGGAATGTATTTCGCCCCTATTTTAATATACCCATCCCTATTCCTTCCCCCTTTTTTTTTTCTTGTCTCTACCCCCTCTTCTTCTAGGATCTATTGGCTACTCTACCCCTAAAACTGATGGAATGTTTTTTGTAAGGTGTTAGAGATTGTATATTGCCTTTCATTTTAGGAAATTGCACAGCACTTTTTGTAATGAATGCACTTTAACTTTAGTATGTATCATGGGGATTAATGAAGGTAATATGTTGTATAGATAGTGGTTTTTTAAAGATATCTATTGAAGTCACGTAACATTAATTAGTTGCTCACCTGCATATGATTGTATTGAAATTACAGGGTGATTTGTAGAATTTTTTTTTAAATCCACAAATTAATATAACTGTTAAAACTAGTATAAGAGAAGAATTGAAATAATTATTCACGTAAATTTATGCTAATTTGCACATGAATACTGTATATATTAATTGATGTCATGAACACATTGGTGTTATTTTTAATTTTGACAACTTTGAGGACACACTAAATTTAATAATGGTTGAGTAGCACATGATTGTAATAAAAGTACAAGGGTGATCTGCAGAACCAATTTAGTTAACGTATGAAGCAAGAAAAGCGACAGGGCAAGAAAAAGAAATGACCTGTGAAACCAATTCTATTATGGTTCAGAGGAGGGAGGGGAATGCCGGGTTTGAAGATAGTGAGTTACAACGTTAGGGGATTAAATTCTCCATCAAAGAGAGCCTCCATTTCCAGAATGCTGATTAAAACAAACCCAGATATTGTATTAATTCAGGAATCCCACTGGGATAAGGAAAGAACATTTCATTTGGCCATAGATAGATTCACACAAGTATTTAACGCGTGCCAAAAAAAAAACTCAGGAGGAGTTTTAATGATGTTTAATACAAATTTAAAATTAAAAGAAGAATTAGTGGTCCTGGATGGAAATGGCCGGTATATAATTTGGATAGGGGAAATTAATGGCGAACATATGACAATAGTAAACGTATATGCCCCAAATAATAAACAAAATATATTTTTGAAAGGCGTATTAAAGAAACTGTACAAGATTGCTATAGGAGGACGTATTTTGGGTGGAGACTTTAATATGACTCCTGACCCTAAGATGGACAGAAGTTATAAAAAGACTCCTAAAAACTATAAACATATAGAAAAAATAGCTCAGGACTTCTCCAAATTATTGGCGAAAAACCATTTGTAAGATACATGGCGCCTTTTAAATACAAATGAGAGAGATTACACCTACTACTGTGCATCTCATAAGATGTATTCACGAATCGATAATATTATAGTGAATGAGACTTTGTTAAATGCAATTCTATCAGTTAAAATCGGTTTAATAACCATTTCGGACCACGCTCCAGTTACCCTCCAAATACAGGAAAAGGGGGTGGCAAAATCTAGCAGGGCATGGAGAATGGATGATAACATTTTAGAAAACAAGGAAAGATTAAATGATATTAGAACAGAAATTAAAAAAAATTCTGGAAATTAACCTGAGGTCAGTTCCATCAAATATAACAATTTGGAACACATAAAAAGCATATATAAGAGGTATATAATCAAGATGAAAAGCATCTGGGTTAAACAGAGAGGATTGTCCCTACGACTTTTACATGTAAAATTGTATCAATTGGAACAAGAAAATAAAATAAAAATAAATGACATCCTTACCCAAGAGATAAAAACAATTCGGAATAAAATTAATAACATAAACCAAAAACGCTCAGATATGAGTTTATGGCGATTACAACAAAAATCATTCCATCACAATAATCGAATAGGGAAAGACCTTGCGAGCAAAATTAAAAGGCAAAACTATCAAAATTATAATATCCACTACTTGGAAAAACAGGGAATACATTTTTTTAAGCCTAAAGAAATTACGGCTCAATTTGTGAAATTCTATCAATCCTTGTACAATTTAAGTTCGGAAGAAAATGTCATAACACCAAAATCTAAAGACATATCATTGTTTCTAGATCAGATTGACTTTCCAGTAATCACAAAGGAGGAAAAGGAAGCATTAAATAGCCCGATAACGGAAGTAGAAATTAGTCGGGTTATCAAAAATCTAAAAAATTATACGGCACCAGGCCCAGATGGCTTTTCTACAACATTTCATAAAATATTTGAGAAAGGTTTAATGCCAACCATAGTAGCTTCATTTAATGAAATTAAAACCACAGGAACGCTTCCATCGGAGATGCGTAGAGCTAATATAATTACTATACCAAAACAAAATAAGGAAGCATATACTTGTAAAGACTTTAGACCAATTTCGGTTATGAATATAGACACCAAAATATATGCTAAGGTTTTGGCCCTAAGACTTACAGAAATATCTAAAACATTAATAGTTTCCGATCAAACAGGTTTTGTCCCAGGGAGGCAGGGTTCCGATAATTCCCATAAACTGATTCACTTAATAACTTATGCGAGGAAAAAAGACAATCCCACCCTATTCCTATCAATGGATGCCGAAAAAGCATTCGACAGGGTAGGGTGGGATTTTATGATGCAGACCCTCCATAGATATGGGTTTGATGACTTTGCATCGAAAGCCATAGCTGCTCTATACAAGGCTCCCTCGGCATCGGTCTTGGGAAAAGGTGTACAATCAGAATACTTTATGGTAACAAATGGTACCCGTCAGGGTTGTCCGCTGTCTCCCATTCTATTCGCTTTGATCCTAGAACTTCTTGCCATAGCCATTAGGGCTTCATCAGAGTTTAAAGGGATTAGAATAGGCAAAAAGGAATATAAGATCTCCCTCTTTGCGGATGATGTAGTCATCTATATGGAGCAACCTCATTTATCTATGAAGGCGCTGATGGAAATTATTGACAAGTATAGTAAAGTGTTGAATTATAAATTAAATTTAGATAAATCTGAAGCCTTGAGTATTAACATTCCAGAGAACGATGTAGAGTGCCTAATTAATACGTATCAATTAGCTCATACAAAAGGATTTACACATCTGGGAATTAACTTTAGTGTGGACATACAAAGCATTCAAGCCTCCAAATTGAACAATTTATATAAAACATCCAAAGAGCTTATTGAGAATTGGCCGGTCAATCAAATCTCCTTTTCTGGCAGAATCGCATCAGTCAAGATGTCTCTTCTTCCTAAACTTAATTATGTATTAAGATCTTTCCCCTTTCCAATTCCAAGCCAATGGTTAACTAAATTCCAGAGGTTGATTGATAGATATATTAATAAGAAAGGTCAGATCAGAGTGAAAAAGTTAATAATGAGTAGAAAATTTGTAAAAGGTGGCATTGCATACCCAATGGTTTCTCACTATCAGGAAGCAATCAAATTAGCTCAATACATAAAGTGGAGTCAACCTCTTTCCATTCATCCGGAGAATCAGGTCTTAAGCGATATGCTCTATGATATCGACCTCAATGCCCTACTGTTTATCCCAAAACTAGCATTATCATATATCGATCCGAGAGCAACTCTTTTGACTGAAATGGTAAAAGAGTGGATAAAAATGAATAAAAAATTTAAATTCCTAGAGAAGTATAGTGAACTTACTCCCTTGACAACAATAGCACGTTTGAATTATATTTACCTAGAACCAGAATGGAAAGACAAGGGAATATATCTATTGGGTCATATTTTAGATATAGATAAAGGAAAAATATTGGACTATAATATGCTAAAGAAGAAATATAATATTTCAAATAAACTTTGGTTTACTTCATACAAACTGTCACAAGTTCTGAAGGATAGTATTAAAGACATTAA